>SNQJ01S0040001.1:98945-122016 GCA_010110895.2 Picea sitchensis
CTCTGATACCACTTGATCCGTAGGATCTTTTAATGACTATGGTTGAGTTTTAATTTTGCATGTGTTAATTAACCATTTGAGAAACTTAATGAAAGAATGAGAAAAGAAGAGGAATTATGACAGCCATATACACATATGTATATCTGAAATGAAATAATAGACAACAAACCATAAGCACGAGAATTGATAACATAGTTCGGCACAACTTTGCCTACGTCTCCGGGCCTTTGTCTCTGTGGGGGAGGATTCTTTATTTCTGTTCAAAAGCTCAAAAATACATCACAGTAGTGCCAATTGGCTACAATACTGATCTGGTCATGTTCTTCCAGATCTCTAGAACCCTACAAAGAAAACGTCACGCAAAACGGACATCCGGAGCTTCCAGAAATGGCCCGACAACGTCTACTCCTCAATATCTTCCCTACATAAAGATGGCTTTGGCTTGGCTTCCCTTCAGCATAACTCTACTTTTTCTGTCCTTGACTATCCTTCATGGCCTCAAACAGGCTTGGTTTATATATATCTGAAGTTGGTTGTTCATCTCCAACTTCCTCCCAAAATTTGGGCTCCAAAAATGCCCAATATCTCCTAAAAATGGAGAAAATCTATTAAAATCAGGCATTAAATCATTGAAAAATCCAAAACAATACAAACTAACCCACTTTTTGTTTAAATTTGGGGATAATCCCCTGAGGCCTGGGTGTGCACCCCATTTTCGCGGTCATATGGGCCATTTTTGGCCAAGCGCTAGCCCAAAGGCTAAGCACTGGCCCCTTGTCCTCGCGCTAGCTCCTGGTTCGATGGGGTTTGCATAGACCCACGGGCCAATAGTTGTAACCCTCATGCCCTGTTGTAGGGATAGACCCTAGTTCTATGGGATCTACCTGGGATCCGTGGGCTATTCCTTATCCACACACACCCGCAGCTTCCAATCCTCCGCGCTCCCGGTTACATGGCGTAGTCGTATGTCAATGCCGAGGGCTGGGGCTAAGCCCCGACCCTTTCCCCCGCCGACGAAACCATTATTAAAACATAAATATAATTCATTCCGTATACATAACAAGAACTACTCGTGGGCTGGGCGGCTAGCCCGGTCCTGCTAGTCCATTGCCCGGTGAATAGGTTGCGGGTTCGACCCCGGCCAAGAAAAATAAATTTTATACAAAGCCATAAACCAACCACAGGGTGCCACATGGTAGCCCATGACTGGGCCATGTGGCACCTCAACAACCAACCACAACTTGCGAAATGTCGATTGCTGAATGGTCCACATCATCTGCCACCTGTCGACCTGTGCCCTTGCCACGTCACTATACCTGCTGACGTCATCCCGTGCCACGTGTCACCCTTATAGTGGTGACACGTGTCACCCCTGAATTGGTCTAGCTGTCTGCCCATACACCATAACAACCTACCACGTGTCACCTCCTAGAGCTGCCACATCATCTGTACGGACTGTATAGCCTATACAGTCAACATGCCAGGTGGGACTGTACAGACTGTACAGTCATCCCCTTTTTTTGCCTGTTTGGGTTTTCGGACAGAACGCGATAACTTTCACATACGGAGCCCATTTGACGAAGTAAATATACTGTCAGAATCAGGAAGATGAGCGGACGCAATGGCACTAGTTTCATCGGATTCCGAGCACTTTCATTTTTGAGCATTTTTAAGCCCTGTCAGGCTTCTGGATCTGATTCTGGATCAGTAAACTATGCCAATATCACTAAGGGTTTCATGCATATTTTGAATAAGGACACCCCTTTTATCTAGGATGAGTGAGCCTAGGAGTCTTTCTATGCTTTGAAGAAATCCTTGGTATCAGCACCTCTGCTGAAGTCTCATAACTACAATAGGGATTACTTGCTTTATATTGTTGCATATGAGGAGACGATTGATATGGTTTTTGTTCAAGAGGATGATGAGCTCCACGACTGCATCATCTACTATCTTAGTCGAAAATTAGTCGGTCCCGAGCTTAATTATTCTCACGTTGAAAAGCCAGGTTTGGATGCCATGCACATAGTCCAACGTTTGCGTCATTATATATTACTTTTCAAGACTATTATGGTTGTCGATGTCAATCCATTTCAATACGTCCTTGCCAGGTGTATCATAGGGGGGAAATGTAATAAATGGATTGTCATTTTGCAAGAGTTTGATCTCGATTTTGCTTCCGCGAAATCCAAGAAATCGCTAGTCTTCGTGGAGTTAATATCCGAATTTCCACAATTAGATGAGGATTTTATCCATATTGATTCATTTGTAGATGAACACATTTTTCTTGTCTCGTCGTCCGACCCTTGGTATGGAGACATTGTTCTCTATCTTCAAACCTTGAAGTTCCCTCAACATCTCTCACAAGATGCCCAATGGCGTATAAGATACCAAGCTAAGAAATATTCTATCATCGATGACACTTTTTACCACCGAGGAATAAACAATATCTTGCATCATTTTTCAACTCACGGAGAAAACGAGTCAGTCCTGAACGATTGCCACAATGGGGCTTGTGGTGGTCACCTATCTGGGCTTGCGACAACCCAAAATTTTGTGCGAGCTAGTTATTTCTGGCCTACTATATTTAAAGATTGTATTGAAGCAGTTAAGAAGTGTCACCCCTGCCAGGTGTTCACTCAGAAAATGGGCTCAGATCCATCTCCCCTTCACCTAGTCATTACCGTTGGTCCCTTCACCAAGGGGGGGTGGACTTCGTGGATTGCAACCCATCATCGACTGGGGGGAATCAACACATTATCATGGCCGTTGACTACTTTAATAAGTGGGCCAAGGCCATGCCTACAGTTAAATCTGATGGGAAGAGTGCAACCTTCTTCATATTCAATCAAATTATCTCCCGGTTAGGTATCCTGAGTGAGATTGTCACTGATCATGGAAGTCACTTTCAGAATGAGATGATGAAGGAGATAGCATCTAATCTTGGGTTTATACATGGTCATTATTCTCCTTATTACCCTCAAGAAAATGGACAAGTAGAGGCCATCAACAAGTCTCTCAAAACCAGTTTGCAAAAAACTGTCATTTAGAGTAAGTCCGACTGGCACATCATGCTATATCCCACACTCTGGGCATATCAAACCTCGGTCAAGACTACCATTGATTTTTCCCCTTTCCAGTTAGTACATGGTGTAGAGTCGATTTTACCTATTCAATGTGAAATCCCTTCTCTTAAGTTGTCATTCACGCTCCTACCTGACACTTCCGATCTCGAGCGATGCCTTGTACACCTAGAGAGTCTTGACGAGAAGCGTCGAGATGAATCTACGACTATCGAGGTGAACAAAAGACATGTCAAGGTCTAGTATGATATGTTTGTATGTCCTTGGTTGTACACTGAGGGTGAATTTCTCCTCTTGTATGATCAATCCAAAGAACCATTGGGGGCATGCAATTTTAAACCCATGTGGCACAGTCCTTATGTCGTGCGACGTGTTCTAGAAAAAGGAGGCTATGAGTTAGAATATTATGAAGGGAATATCTTGGCCGAGCCTAGGAATTGGATCTACTTGAAAATATATTACACATGGGCCCCAAGCTCAGGATAAACTCTTTGTATACTAATGTAATTTAGTGTATATATATTTTTCCCTTTCTTTCTGTCTTCATCTTGCTTATCGAGTTTTCCCTTGGTTGGCAGATGTCAACGGAGTCTTCGGTTTACCTAGGATTCGCAGACTAAGCCAATCGTTATACATGAAACTTGGCTTCCACCGCTTGGGTGGTTTACTCACCTGAGGGTCTACTGGTGTCTTCAGGTGGCATATGCCTAGGGCCATCGATGAATAATGTGGCTAAATATAGCACCATTATAGAGATTTTGCGCAATGCTATCTCACATGGTATTTTCTCTTTAGAGGTTCTCCTAGATTCCCAGTTAGTAGTATGTCATTTGAACGAAAATTACTGTGTGCGTGATCCTACTTTACTCTGATGGTTCCTACGGGTATGTCTTTTAGAATGATAGTTTGATTTTATTACTTATTATAACATTCCTAGGAGTTCTAATCATGTATCCGATTGGCATTTGTCACATAACTAAAGCAAATAAAACCATCTCATCAATGTACACATTGTAAAATATAAGTAAAGCCAAAGATCCCTTTTTATATATTTCAAAAAATATGTTGTTTATAGTACAAAAGTGGGGCTAATACCATCAATACACATATATAGCCGCTATTACAAAATTCCACAACATCTATGCCCGTGGCACCGGATGTGTGTCATGGTAACAAACTACATCATTTGCGAGGCCAAAAGAGTCGTACCCAAGCTCTGGGTACACCAACCACCTGTCGCTGCATGGCTTCAAGTAGATCCTCTACCTGAACCTTGGGAATCTTGTGATTCAAATGAGACAAGTTTCCCTGCACGTTTTGTAGGACTCTCTCAACTTCCCCTCCTGCCACCTCATCTCCCTGGTTCCTCTGTCGATGTCGAGGAAACACTTTCGGTCATCGTAGATCCACGTTTGTGTTACACAACTGTCTAGTTAGTACTTAATCACCATCCAAAAATATTTTTGTTCGATTATACAAAAATACAAAAAAATGAAATATTTAAAAACATTTGACATGCCTATGTCGCCGTAGGCGGTCGCTGGTGGGAGTGGCATGTCTAGATCTCCTCTGAAGTCTATCCCTACATAAGGATAGTCATCTAGGGAAATGACCTGTCGCTGCCAGTAGTAGAAGAAATCCTCGTTGTAGGGTGGTGTTGGCACAGGAGAAGACCCAGGGTTCAACGCTTCAACAATGCACCAAAAAAACCTGAATGATTGGCCCTTTCGGCAACACCTACGAAGCAGATGAAGTCTCGCCCGAGGTAGAGGCAGGGGGTTGTAGGACTCAGGTGTCTACAACCTAGCTAGGACACAGATTTTTGATCACAATACTTAACAGTTAACATTCATTAGTCTTTGACCCTTATTCACATCACAGGTAAAAACCCTATTTACAGAACAACGCAGTATTCAACAAGATCTAAGAACATCTAACCATTCAACACATAGCATCAAACATATCTAGAATTCATTCATGTTATTAAGCACTAAGCTACTACATCAGATGCATCTAACATACATAAAGATTACAACACTAAGCATAAATCACATCAATAACATATCAACCACATCGTACAAAGCAACTACAACACAGGATATATGTGGTTCACCTCCAGCGTGGGGCTACATCCACCAACTCTTCTCTTCTTTTATTAGCTTCTTCCAATCTTCTTACATGCACAGAGCCACAAAGCCAACTCTGCATAGAACATGAGATCTATGCGCACCTCGCCAGATCCTCCTTCCCTGAGTTAGTTCCAAGCACCAAGCCTTTTCACATTCTATGCAAAAATCACTTACAAAACACTTGCACCTAGCTCTACAAGCCTTAACACATCTTCTTGCACATAACTAACATTAGCACTAAGCCATCGACTTCTAGGTATGATACTTCTTACATCACCTAGATACTTATTTATACATTACAAATGGGGCCTAAGCATGGGTAAACCCATGGGCCAACATCCCATACCCGTTACATAAACCCTAAACCCAAAAATCCCGCAAAAGGGGGCGAGATCCTGTGATCTCCACTTCACCTGGGCACTTCGTCTTCAACCAGCCTGTCGAAGTCCCAAAAGTGGTCAAACATGACCAAGGTTCTCCAAAACTTGTTCGAGGGCCAACATGCCCCCAAAAATCACCTGTGACTCATCTTGAGTCACTCTGATCTGGGCAACGCTGCTTCGAAGGCATCGAGCTTGGCTCAAGCTGCCTTGACTTGCTATTTTGCCAGGGCCTCCTGCTCGATGAAATTCTGAATGACTTTCTTGGTGACCGGTCCTTCCAAGCATTTTTATACTATGGTGACCACTTGTTCCAGCTATGCACCTTGTCCCTCGATCTCCTCAAAAAGTATGCAGGCTTCATCCTATACCGGCTGGAGTCTCTAGGTCACTTACATGAATTTACTCTAGATGGCATGAACCATCTTCTGAACTGCATGATGTTCTTGGGACCTTTTCATTTTCTCTGTCGCTGAAAGAAGGTTCAGATGTGCTTGCACTGTCAATGCTTGTTGCTTCGTCTCCTGGAGCTGTGACTCCAATGTCCTTATTTATGGGTCCTCTACAAGGTGCTCATAGGTCTGGGAACTTCTATTACTTAGTTGCTTGCATTCTAAGGCCAATGCCTTGATTCTTTTGACTGCGCTCGTGGAAGTTTCTTCCCTCTGATCTCGCACTTCCTCGGAGTGCTCGAAACTACTTTCAATTCCAGTTCTGTTACTCTTTCTTGAAGTTGTTGAATGGCTTCAGCGAGCTTCCCCACTTGGCTCTCAGTTGTTTCCTCTTCCATCTGTGCCAGGCCCGACACAGAGCAAAGTGCTCTAGTGACTGCTTCTTTACCTCCCATCTGCTCTGCGAGCAACTGTTCTTTTTCTTTATGGATCTGCTCTCTGTCCTCTGCAAACTTCACTTGGAGGTCATCATTCTCTTGCTGCGCAACTTGACATTGCTCTAGGGATTCCTCCTTTGCTTGCTTCAATGCATCTATGGCCTGCTCTTTTTCTTCCTGGAACCAACGAAGGAAGGCCTCTGTCGCATTTGCTAATCTGCGTAGTTGAGTAGGCTCATCTCCCAATTCTAGACCTTTTGATGATGATGGCACAATAGACACTGCGCGGTTCGAATAGAGGGCTTGTTGTACCCCTTTCAGATCTGCTTCGATCTGGTTATACATTGTCTCCTGTTTAGCTTCGCTTCACTACAAAATGTCCTCCAAGGTATCTGATACAGTGGTGATGATGAGGTCAATATCATCCACTGTAAGTACAGTCTATAACTGGGGTTTATTGGCTCATGACATCTTCTGCATTGAGGGTTTCTTTGGAGAAACCTTTCTTTTCTTGGATGTCTCAGTCTCCATAAGGGGATCTTTAGGCGATGTCACTTCTCCATGTTATTTCTTGTCTTCTTCCCCTTTGTCCTCTTCTTGGTCTACTTTGTCATCTCCTCCTCCTTTAGGTGAATCTGGTGTAGTCTCCTCTGATGCGTTGTTCATTTCCTGTACTTCTTCCTTCTTCTTCTTCTTTCTATTGCCTGGTCCATCATACTCTTCTCAGGTGACTACAGGACTTCTGATGAGGTCAGGGTCAGAGCGTTTTATCTGTTCGACTTGTACAAGGAATTCTGCAAGCCATTGCTTGGTTATTTCCTCCATATCTTCCTCGATGAGTTTGTAATAGGACTGGAGTTCTTCCTTGTGTTCGTCCCTGCGCAATGATGTAAATGAAGTGCCTTTCTGCACGAAACTTCATTATTGGCCTGAACCTATGGAGTGTATTTGGCGTCGTGTGAGAGAAGGATTCAAGGGCCCTCTTCAGCTGCAAGTAATAGGTGTGGAAAACTGCATTTGAATTCCATTGCTTCACCATGTCACTCGAATACCAGAGGGTAGTGAACCTTGTGGCCAGTGGTTCAAACGGCTCGAATTCAGGGAAGGTTTATCCCTCCAGCATCTCCCAAGAAACAAAAGCAATGAGAATCAACAACCAGCTGAAGTGAAACTCATAGCCCTGGTCTTGCACTTCACAACAATATTGCTCCAACTAGTTGATGAGGTAGCTCACCCAGTTCATCTACATTCCTTCAACACATTTTCCTGTGAGGTCAATGATAAACCCCGTGACTTACGTTGGTTTGTTCTTCCTAATGAGCTTACCAGGGATCAACTGGCAAGCTAGGCACACTACGCCATTTTGGATGGAAGCTACCTTGTATCCCTGCTTCCCCTTCTCCACATTGTCATAGGTGTCCTTTATTCTCTACGCCAAGGCGCGACTTGCAACCTTCCCTGGGTAAAAATCCTCAGGGTCCGATCCTTGCATTCTCAATCCATTGATATGGTGGATCAACATCAGATATACAGTGATGCGCATATCCAACCACAGGTAACCTCCACGGTAGCATGACATGAGGAGTTTAACGCACGTGTTAACCTCCTGATGTCTGTCGAAGTGTGTTATCTTCATCACATTAAGGATTGTTGATATCATGATGTCCATGGTCCATGGATGGGCGACTATCTTCAGCTTCTTCCCTGTTGTCTTTGTTAAGTACTTATGTGGTGCGAGCATTCCATAATTCTTGCGGTCTCCTAAGTTGAAATCACTGATCTTGAGCGTCAAAATCTGTCCCAACTGCTATCCAACTGCGCATATCCCCTTTGGGAAGTACGCAGTGATCAGTGTATATTCGAAGTCCCTCGAGATGCTTTCATAGCTAATCGTGCTAGACAAAGGTGGGATGTAGTTGGGCAGGACTAATGGGATGAGCTTCACATTCGCCAAGCCGTTGTGGTGCTTACTTCTTTTCTCTGTCGCAGTTCAAGATGGACCAGATTAACGTGCAGTCTATAGGGATGCTCGCAATCCTCTCGTCGATAGGTATGCTCGCAATCATCTCGTCGATGATGCCTGTACTCCCACGGAGATGACCTTCTTAGCCATGAGGTCTATTAGGATCTCTTCCACGGATTTCTCTACTGCGCTAAGGTTGCCCGACATACACGCTCGAGATCAAATATCTCGGGTAGGTGTACAAACACTCAAGGTAAGCAGAACGGGTGGCGAGGTCTCAATAAGCATTTTGAAAAAGCAATTAGTTCTCTGTGGGCTCGGATAATCACAATTTACAAAAGTGTCCATGATAAGACATTCGACGGGTTAAATAGATAATGTCATAACGGACTCCTCCAATGGGAAGGAATGCCTCAATCACTACAATTCCATCCGTTATGGCACAGTCCCAACGGTCCAATGGTGATCATTCTAGAAATAACCGTGTTTATATCCATTCTGGAGCATCGGTCCAATGGTCGATATGCCTCCAACGGTCATATTTCTTCATCGTGGCAAAGTTCCAGTATGCATTGTTCTTCTATTCCAGCGAGGTTCAAGTTCTGCAAAACTCCCTTCTGTGAAGTCCTCTCTGGAACCTCCTGCAATGTTTCTAGCTTCGCTTTCTTCTTACTGAGCTTTCTTGCTTTCGTTCCTATGTTTTGCGTCTCTGTATTCCTCTTTCCATTCTTTTTCTTATATTCTCTTAGAATAGTAACTTCTCACTGCTGAGGGTCTTTCACAGGGTTCGAGGGTAATACTTCTTCTCTTACTGTTTCTGGAGTAGGTTCTCTACTCTCCTGTATGGATAGGTTCTTTAAGCCTTCTTGCGTTCTTTCAACTTTGATAGCCAAGTCTCTGGCCCTCAGTTTCTTCAACTTGTCCTCATGTACTTCTATTAAGCACGTTGTTCTCCTAGCCATGAAATCCCTTAATTCTTGCTTTTTCTATTCTATAGCTTCCTCTTCTTCTTTCCTTCAGATCTGATCTCTCTCAATCCAATTCCTTCCTAACAAAAGTGCAAAAGGAGCATTGTTCTCAACAAACTTAATGACCTTGAATTCTTCTTCTATCGATGTTCCATGAGCACTCATAGGTACATGAGTAAGTGTTCCACGTAGGGTTATCATATTTCCTTTAAACAATCCTATTCCGTCCAATGAATGAACCATAGTAGGCTTTCCCAAAATTTCTCAAGTACTTTCTGGCATGATATTCACCCATGTTTCCTCATCCAGAACACAGTCTATGTCGAATTCTCCTATTCTTGTTTCTATGCACTCTTTCTCTTTTAAGATCTCTGATAAACTGATGTCTCTGTGATCATTCAGTGTTTCTTTCATCTGCAATAATATAGCCTCTAATTCTTTCTGGTTCTTTAGCATATTCTTAGTCTCTTTACCTTCCTTATGTTTTTCTTGTCTCATTTTCATCTTCTCAACTTTAGCAATCATTCTAGAGCAATCCAAAACTTCATGTCCAGTAGCTTTACAACAAAGGAAAATAGGACCTCTACCAGAGCATTCCTTAGCAAGATGTCCCGGTCTTCTACAATTATAACAAAAAGTCAATCCTCTCTTTCTCTTAAACAATCCCCAACCTTTCCTGTACTGCGCACTGGGATCACAGTGATGGACGTGCAAAAAATTATTTCTAGGATCCTACATCCACTTGTTAATCCAAAAATTCTTTCTATGTATAGGAATAACATATCTTTCACTATTTCTATCAGATTTATTCATATCACATCTTCTTTCTTCTAGTTGTGCCCTACTTTTCATATTAGGATGAAATCTATCAAACATACCTAGATCCATTCTTTTGAAACAAAATTTTCCACTTATCTTACCTTTATCAGAGCACAAAGATTTAAGATCTTACCTCTTTTCTTTAGATAAAACTTCTCTTCTTAGCACAAAGCTTCACAAGTCAAGTAGAGTACTGCGCACTACAACAACAGATCTACGCACAGAGCTTTCTCTTTTCTTCAGTTCCCAAAAATCACAGTTTCAAGTCCCGACAATGGAACCATTTGTTGGCACAGGGGCAGACTCGGGGTTCAATGCTTCAACAAGGCACCAAAAAAACCCTAACTACCGACCCTTTCGGCAACACTTGCGAAATAGATGAAGTCTCACCTGAGGTAGAGGCAGGGGGGTTGCAGGACTTGGGTGTCTACAACCTAGATGGGACACAGATCTATGATCACAATACTTAACAGAGCGCTTATAAATTAACATTCATTAGTCTTTGAGCCTTATTCACATCGCAATTAAAAACCCTATTTACAAAACATCACAGTATTCAACAAGATCTAAGCACATCTAACCATTTAACACATAACATCAAATAGATATAACATTCATTCATGTTATTAAGCACTAAGCAACTGCATCAGATGCATATAACATACATAAAGATTATAGCACTAAGCATAAATCACATCAATAAAATATCAACCACATCGTAAAAAGCAACCACAACATAGGATATACATGGTTCACCCCTAGCGTGGGGCTACGTCCACCAACTGTTATCTTCTTTTATTAGCTTCTTCCAATCTTCTTACATGCATAGAGCCACAAAGCCAACTCCGCATAGGATAGGAGATCTGTGAGCACCTCGCTAGATCCTCCTTCCCCGAGTTAGGTCTAAGAACTAAGAATTTTTACAGTTTGTGCACAAATCACTTGCAAAACCCTATCACCTAGCTCTGCAAGCCTTAACACATCTTCTTGCACATATATAACATTAGCACTAAGCCATCGACTTCTAGGTATGATACTTCTTACATCGCCTAGATACTTATTTATACATTACAAATGGGGCCTAAGCATGGGTAAACCCATGGTACGACATCCCATACCTGTTACATAAACCCTAAACCCAAAAATCCTGCAAAAGGGGGCGAGATCCCGCGATATCCGCTTCGCTTGGGCGCTCCATCCTCAACTAGCCTGTCAAAGTCCCAAAAGTGGTCAAACGCGACCAAGGTTCTCTAAAACTTGGTCGAGGGCCAACATGTGTCGGCACCCTACCTCCCCCTACTACCTCATTACCTCAGTCCACAGTGCCATGGATGGATCGTGAGGTAGTCTCGGAAGAATATCGACTCTAGGTCCTAGACTTGGAACTCGCTTGAAGAAGAAACTGCATAGGATATACGCAAACCCAAAATTCCTCTTACTCCCCTATTTTCACTATGTCAATTGGCTCTTCATATTTTCCAGTAGTGAGGTACACCAGTCATATACTATGGGTCTCATACATTGTACTGCATAGAACATGAGTGGCCTCGATGCCTGGTGCAACAAGGCCGAACCTATGATCCTAGTCAATAAAATCACAACAATCTTCAGGATGAGATTGTTTATTGCTTGGATAGGGAGTTGACTCCCTACCTTCAGAGTCCCTGCTACACAGTGGGCATCAATGTACTCCTCTATTTTCATTCCGCTTCTTTCTCTCCATGATTTGATGTTTACAACCTCTCCCCGACATGATAGACCAATCAAAAAGTAGATTTCCTCTACTTCAATCCTCAATGGTTTCTCATCGAGATTGAATCTTTCACTCTCAGGGTCCCAGTAACCCACAAGCATCTCAAGCAACCTCACCTGGGCCCACATTCCTTTGAGTGCCCAAAATTTATATAAGCGACATCTCTTTAAGGCCATTTGGGACCTTGGATATCGATCCACAACAACATCGACCTCCTCGTGCCCTCATTCTCTACATTCAAGAACCATCCTGCCAAGGACAAGTCAAAATTTGAGTTAGCATTCTTAAAATTCATTGATTGTGTGCCTGTACGCAAGATTCTTCACTTACAGTCGCGTATAGGGCTGGCTATACATGCCCTGCAGTTTGCGTAGGCGCATATAGCTCATCGTATACGCGACCCAATAGGAGACAACCTGCGTACACCGAATTTCACATTTTACGCCCTTAATTACTAAAATTTTGGAACCTAATTTAAAAATTTAATCTGCTCGAAATGAAGAGGAAGAGAAGAAGATTTATCTGGTCTAGACGATTTCTAATTTCGTTTCCTGACACTCCCACAATCGTCGTTTGAATATCCAAGGTATTTTGGTCCAATTTGCACTATTTGAGTAAAAAATCAAAATGGTATAGTAATTTTTCATTTTGTTACTATTTATAAACAATTTTTACTCACTTTCTATAGTTTTAAGCCATTTTTTTCGCCTAATGGACTAATAAAAATGTGGATTGAGTTGGTTTTTGTAGTTTTTACCAGGGATTCTTGCAGATTTCAATATTATGTTGGTTGTTCGTCACCACGGATAGGTATTTTCATTACCCAACATATAGGATAGGTATCCATTCCATCATGCATTTTTGCATTATCCTATAACTGTCGCTTTTTATGCCTTAGGTACAAACCCATTTGTTTCAACACATAACCTTCCATCTGCTATAAGTAGTGTTGTTATCAAGTGGTAGAGACTTACCAAAAATGGGTGCCCTAGTTAGATCCCATACTTCACTTGGTTCCCATGCAGAGATTTTTTCCATAGGACCGGGAGTCCCTCATAGCTAGTATATGACTTTATGTTGAGCCTCATTTCTCACTCATAAACATGCCGCCTTATACCCTGAGGACTCCCATACGAGTTTAGTTTAAGCTATTTTCCAACTCGTCTTCAAAAAACGAAAAGATTGTTGAGTGAACTTGTCTCTTTTGCACTCGTAAATTGGATTTGAAAGGATTTATATTTGGCACAATTTTATCCCCTTTTCACACAAAGTAGACTAAAAGACATAAAAAGGACAATTTTTGGAGTCAATTTTTTATTGCATCTCATACCCTTGCTTGCAGTATTGAGCCTTTAGCCAGTTCTCGCTTCATGTTATAAAACATTTTCCTCAGCAGTATTTTCATCCTCAACCAATCAGAGCCTTGTTTATATCCTTCTCAATTTGACACCCTATACCTAGGAGGGAAAATTCTCCTGAGTGTCCATCTCCCACATGCATCTCCTTGCATTGAGCATAGGTCTGTTCCACTGCTGGAACTAGTTTTGCTTACTTGTGACACTTGTTTCCTCCTCTGTATCATAGCATTCATTTGTCTATGAAAAAACAAAAAAAGATGAGCGGGAAGGGAGTATTATCTTATATTGGCAGCAGTTGTGTCACCTTTGAACAAAGCACAAAGTTATCGAGTCCATTTGTCATCATAATTTTGGGATTAGCATGGCCTTAGGAAGATGAGCTCGTTACAGAGTCTTCTCTACCGACGGGTTACGCTTCTAGTCCCTATAGAGAGTTTCATTGATGCCTCCTGCATCTCATGGTTTCATCATCGGGTCTATGTTGCTGGAGTCATCCATATGTCTCATGCTCTTTTTCAAAGGAAGTATGTCAACCTGTGTCGACCACTTCTTAGAACTCTTGACTTTTCAGGTTGGCCATACCCTCAGTTTGTCTCAGAATCACATGATACTATAGTCCTATCATGCACCCCGGCCCTACTTTCATCATTGGTAGGTAACCTTGAACCCATCAGTCGACATTTCATCATTGGTCATTGAATGGGTGGTTTCCCTTGTGTTCAAGACATCTATTCACACATTGGGGTTCGTGTAATGTCTTGGATGCTATTAGCCTTTTTCAACAGTTTTCATCATTGGCTGCTATTCAGAGGGTATTTTTCGTGTACCACTGGCACTTGGCACACGCGAAAGACACACATGGTCATTGGTTCATGAACATGTTCTTCATCTGATTTCTACCAAATCATGAAGCTCCTTATTTGTACCTCGTGTTGACTGATGAGAGATGCCTTAATGCTCTCCTTTCAACGAGCCTCCTTCCATTTATTCTGGAAACGAGACCTGGATTCTTATGAGTACCTTGAGGCTCTCTCGCCATCGATAGTTGGGAATACATCAATGTCTTCTGATCGATGGATTCTTTAGGTGTTCGACACTGGCTCCTTTATTCACACTTATAAGAATGTACTCGGTGCATTGACACCTACTTTCATTATCAGTAGGTTGTCTCGCATTTGTTAATGGTATACCTCAATGACCAGTAATCAAATGATGGTTCATTGTGTTCAACCTCAACTCCTTTATTCACATAATGTAGACTTGCACCCTTGGTGGATTGTGTAGAAGACTTGAAGACATCACTATGTGGCCCCAAATTTCCTAAGCTGTTGCTTCCTTTTCATTGGACCAATACCTATATGACTTTAGTGATCATGGGAGATCAGATTGTACTCCATTGTATACAGATATCTTCAGATTGGCTTTGACATTGGTTCTACTGGGCCTTGTTCGTGACTATGAAAGCTATTGGCATGTAACCGCATTTTTATTTTCCTATTCATGGCCACAGACACTTGTTTTGTATATCTTCACATGGATTTGCATTGTAATTTTATTAGCAGCCATGTATGCAAAGTCAGTGCAGAATGTAATGAGAAACTAGTTCATCCAGCTAGTTCCCCATCACTCCACTTCTGGGTTGTTTATAATGTATTTCGGCCATCACAGATACTCCTTTGACCTCACACATTAGGTGTCATCTTTCATAGAAATATTTTCCTCAACCTATGCAATCTTGCCCATAAGGCCTTTTTCCATTTCCCCATGCACACTTATCTTCCCTGTTTATAAAATCAAGAGCCAAAAATACATATTTTTCCACATGTACGCATCTTGCCTATTATACATCATGCGTATACGTAGACTACTCCACTACATCCCACGTACATTGGGATTTGTGCCAAAAAATGAAAATTAAATGTCGGGTTTCCATGTCACGACAGGAGATCTCTGATCATTGGCCTTCCATATACTGGAAACATTCCAACTTGGCCCTTCAGTTCCATTTGAAGGCTATAAATGGGCCAATTCTGAGCTATGCAAAGAGGAGAAAGAATTCAACTTTGAGAGCAAATATACTCTAGAGAAATTATTTACTTCATATTGAGTCTGCATCCCTTTGTCCTTCAAGTCTGAACACAATGTTCTGCCCCAAAGCTTGTTGGATTACTGAGAGGGCAGGTGAATCAGTAATAGCGTAATTATAATCCTTTTTCTCCAAATAATCCAAGTGTTATATCAATGTAGAATTATTATCCAATAATGAGCAATAAGAAATGAACAATCACACACTTACAAAATACACCAGTGTTTTATGTGGAAACCCAAATCGGGAGAAAACCACAGAATTTGTTTTCTTATATGTCTTGAAGAATTACATTCATTGGAAGCACCAACTTCCTTTGTTTTCCAACTGCAACTGGAAGGAGGCTCCAACCCCCTAGTTTCTCAGGCTACAACCCGAGGGAAGCTCCAACTCCCCAATTCTCTGGCTACAACCAGAAGGAGGCTACAACCCCCTATGTTCTCCGGCTACAACCGGAAGGTGGCTACAACCACCCATCTTTTCCCCGTCCAATAGCCCTGAAGTAGAAGCATAATTATGGAATCACTGTCACACTATCACTGTTATATATACCATTGTAAACATGTACCAATAAACCTGAACCATACATCAACCATGCATCAACCTGTACATCAACCTGTAATCAACCTGTACCATAAACAAGTGCATCAACCATGCACCAACCTGTACCTCAACCTGTAATCAACCTGTACCATTGACAAGTGCATCAACCATGTACCAAGTATGTACCAATCATGTGTCAAGTACTCATCAACTGTGACTCATCGATATGTAACAACATCATCAACTATACACCTCATGTATGTGCCAACTCATCAACTACTTGTCTCAACCATGTACCCAACTTGTACCTCAACCAAAAGCCCTAATCAATTTCATCATCCAAATATGATTTTTAACTCTGTAATAGACTTGGTGTATATGATCACATACCTGCAAACCTTCCTTAACTTTAACAACAAGATACTAGTATTTTCATCAAACTTTTCTTTAGTCTCACAAGACTAGTTTTGGATTAGTCAACAACCCTAACTTGAAATAATCATAACTTTGTACCTGTAATGAATAAAGATATGAAACTGATACACAATTTTCTTTAGTATGTTTTATGCAATTCCTCCAGGTTTCACTACTTGGAACCTCTCATAAAAGGAGTTATAGCAAAAATGACACACCTTGCTGAATTTTGTCTTATTCTAGAGAGATACCTTGTAGAGAATGCCCCACACGGAATATTTATTGAATTGATCTGAAAATGTTACAAAGAATACTAAACACTATACTATAACTAACACATTTGGCCTTACTAAATTTGGATCTGTTATGAATAAGTTATGACGTTTTTACCCGAAACATTTGTTTTTGACTAGTTTCAGGAATATCCACAAACCCTATTTTCCATGGAGTGTAACTCCAAAAATAAAACGAACCACAAGATGAATTTTTTACCACGGATACTTGGATATGTTTCCTCAATGTCATAGAAATTTCACAGTCTGAATCATTCTAGAAAAAAAATTTATTCCAAAAATGGTGAGATGACCTGTAAAAAACATACCTTAGAAAGCATCATCAAGAGAATTTATCCTTCCTTGAATTCCGACCTTATTTTCTTCACTTTCCTCAGAATTTTGGCTTATATATCCTTTGGTTACCTCAAAAACCTATAGGTATTCAATATGCTCAAGTGTGTCTTAAATGAGAGAGCCGTGCCTCTTATTTATACTCTCCAAGTAGCTTCCTTAACAACATTTTCTAGGTCACTTTACCCACTTTCCTTATTTTAGGGTTAAACCACTTCTAATTTCTCCATTAAATTTATTATTTAAATAATTTATTTTGTATTCACTTTGAATTATAGTACACTCATCACTTTACTTTATTATTTACCTTCTAAAATCTCTTAAACCACTTTGACCTTTTGGGGCTTCTAGATGACATACGAGGGTCCTCCAACTTCGTAAGGCCATAAATCTCAAACCGAGAGGAGTTATGTGACATTCCACATACCACCAGAAATAGAATGACATGTACTATCCATATAGAATAGTATTAACCTAGTGTCTCCAACTTCTCATGGCCATAACTCTCTAACCGTGAGGAGTTATGTGACGTTCCACATACCACCGGAAATGGCATGACAAGCACTATGCATCTAGGATAGTTTCAATGAAAAATTCACTGACCTTCATCTCATTATTCTACAATTAAGCATGGGATATCTAACCATACTTCTTAGGATAACTCAATCCACAAAGAATCTTCCTGTGAGGGCTTTCACTATCAGGGGACCACTTTGGAGTTCATCCATCTGTACTTCTTATCAACCATGACAAGACAATAATGATTCATCTTTACATCAAACTAACCTGCGTCAATTACCCAAACCTTTGTGCTACCAGGATTTCTTCAAGGGTTTACATCAATGACAACCAACCTTAATCAACAATCTTCCCATTTTGCATTGATGGAAACACTCTGATGCAAAACTAAAATTATGTCATGCAATACTGAAGTCATATCACTCATGATCCCCCTGAAAACATGCCTCTGTCCCTTGCATATCTGTGACCATTGCTCCCCCTAGAACCATGCCTCTATCCTCTACATCTGATGAATATTTCCCCCTTTGGCATCAATGGCAAAGGTATCATTCCATCTGGGGCTGCTCCCCCTGACTGAATTGTCCTCTTTATGGTGCTTCCTCATGTACATCTAAGACATATAAGATAATCATTCAAAAGCATTCGTTTTGGAGTAGAAGTAACTCCGAGTCTCGTGCGAAGATACTCAAAGGCTTCTTGTGGAAGTGGTTTTGTAAAGATGTCTGCCACTTGTTCTTTTTTTCCCACATACTCAACTTTGATGTTCTTTTCTGCAACCTGATCCCGTAGAAAGTGATACTTGATTGGAATGTGATTCGTATTGGAGTGCATCACCGGGTTCTTTGAGATACTGATGGCACTTGTATTATCACAATATATTGGAATGGGCTCATCATACTCAACCTGTATATCTGTCAAAGTTTGTTTCATCCAAAGAATATGTGTACAACATGATGCTGCTGCAATATACTCTGCCTCGACTGTAGATAAAGATATTGATGATTGTTTCTTTCTTAGCCATGATACTAAACACTCACCCAAGTAGAAAACTGCTCCACTGGTGCTTCGTTGGTCATCAATACAACCTACCTAATCTGCATCTATGTAGGAAATAAGTGATAGATCCTTTCCTTTTGGATACCATAATCCAAAATCTTTTGTTCCTTTGAGATATCGGAAAATCCTCTTCACTTCTAATACGTGTCATTCCTTTGGTGTTGCTTGAAATCGTGCCACCTGTCCAACTTCCTGCATTACATATGGTCTAGATGTTGTCACATATAGTAGGCTTCCAATCATTGACCTATATTGCCTCTGATCTGTAGACTTCGAATCATCATATTTGTTCAACTAGCAACTGGTTTGCATGGGAGTGATAACTGGTTTGCACTCTTCCATTCCTAACCTTTTTATCATTTCTCTAATATACTTGGTTTGAGAAATAAAAATTCCTTGGTTGCTTTGACGTATCTGAAGTCCCAGAAAGAAAGATAGTTATCCAAGTAATGACATTTCAAATTCATTTTGCATATATTTTGCAAATTTCTGGCTTAACTTGTCATCATCACTACCAAAAATAATATCATCAACATAAAATTCAACTAATAAAATATTACCTTGACTTACCTTGATGTAGAGGTTGTTGTCTGCACTTCCTTTTTTGAACCTTGCTTGATGTAGATATTTATCCAGTCTAGAGTACCATGCTCTAGGAGCTTGTTTTAGACCATACAAGGTCTTCTTTAATTTGCACACATAGTTTGCATTCTCTGACAACTAAAATCCTTCTGGTTGTTCAATGTAGACTTCTTCTTCAAGTTCCCCATTCAGAAAAGATGATTTTACATCCATCTGATACATTTTAATATTTTTGGAGCATGCATAAGCTAAAAGCAAACAGATTGCTTCCATTCTGGCAATTGGGGAAAATGTCTCTTCGAAGTCGATTCCTTCAACCTGTGCATATCCTTTACATAACAGTCTAGCTTTGTTCCTTGTAACCTGTCCATCTTCATTCAATTTATTCATGAAGAACCACTTTGTGCCAATCACATTCTTATTCTGTGGTCTTGGAACCAGTTCCCAAGTGTCATTTTTCTCTATTTGATCCAATTCTTCATCCATGGCCTTATTCCAAAATTCATCCTTGCTGGCTTGTTTGAAACAGTTTGGTTCAATTGTATATAAGAGTTCTAGGTGTGCTTGTTCTGGTGAACGGTTTTTTCTTATAGTCTCGACTCCTACATCTTTGTTTCCGATAATCTGATTTGAAGGATGATTCTTCTATACTCGTCTGCTAGGTGTATTTGGAGACACTTGTTGAACTTGCTCTTCTATTTCTATCGGATTCTCTTCATCTTTCTCTTCTACTTCTTCTTCGTCTTCTGCTTCTTCTTCTAAGGGTTGTTTCATTGATCTATTTTCTTCTTCCTTTGATTCTGGTCTGCTTGTTTCATCAATTGTCACGTTGATGTTTTCCAAAACTTTGTTCAATATTAGATTGTAACACTTGTATGATTTCCTTGTACTTGAGTAACCAACAAGTATTCCTTTGTCCACACGAGAATCAAACTTTCCCATTCCTCCATCTTCTCTATTGATATAGCATTTGCTTCCAAAAAATCTGAAGTGCTTTACATTTGTTGGTCTTCATTTCCATAGTTCGTAAGGAGTTTTGTCAGTGTTGTTTCTAAGCATTACTCTATTTTGAATGTGGAATATTGTATGCACTGCCTATGTCAAAAAAATATCTGTCAATTTTGAATCCATTAGCATTGCTTGAGCCATTTCCTGTACTTTCCTGTTCTTTCTTTCAACAACTCCATTCTGTTGAGGTGTCTTAGAAATGGAGAATTGCGATATATCATGATTGCTGCAGTAGTCCATAAATTCCTTTGAAGTGAACTCTCCTCCATTATCAAATCTCAAGAATTTGATTTTTGAATCCATTTCATTTTCAACCATTTCCTTGTAGATCTTGAAGTTTTCAAAAGCTTCTGACTTATTCTTGAGAAATCAAACTGCAGTCATTCTTGTATAATCATCAACTAATAACATAAAGTGTTTATCACCTTTTAAGCCCTTTGTTTTAGTTGGTCCAACTATATCAGTATGCACAATTTCCAGTGGTCTTGTCGTTGAATATTCCTTTGATTTGAACCTGGTCTTTGTTTGATTTCCTTGTTGAAAATGCTTGCATAAAGTGTTGGTTGGTTTCGTGATCTGGGGCATTTCTCTGACTGCTTCTCTTTTGCTGAACTTGACAAGGTTATTAAAATGATTTTGACTCATTCTTCTGTTCCATAGCCAACTTTCATCTTCCTTTCCTAGACAACACTTTGCATTTCCAATTTCATTTAACACATATATGTTGCTTGAATTTCTTACAGTTGTAGTGACCAATCTCCCTGAAACTTCTTTTCTTATCTCACACTTTTGTGAATCAAAAGTAACTTTATGACCTTGGTCACACATTTGACTCACACTTAGAAGATTATGTTTCATATCTTCTACTAGTAGAACATTTTATGTCTTTTCAATCTTGTTCCCAATTCAGACTGTGCCTTTTCCAATGATTTTGGTTGAATCATCATTTACGAAGGAAACTGATCCATCTCTTTCCCTTTGTAATGTAAGAAACTTGTCTCTATCACCTGTCGTGTGTTTTGAACATCCACTGTCAACATACCAACCACATTTCTTCTGTTTAGCTTGTAGAGCGAGTGTGCATTCTTCATTGCTATACTCATCTTGCTTTCTTATCCATGTTCTTTTCTGAGGTTCTTGTCTGTGATTGTTGTTGTTCTGTTGTTGGTCTTTAGGAGGGACTATCATTTTGCAATCTTTGGCCATATGTCCAAAATTTTTACATTTGTAACATTCCACTTTGGTGCTCAAAGATTCAAACCTGTTGTAACTTCTTCTATGTGTTTCACTAGGTCTTCTTGGATAACCCCTTTGTGTATTATTCTCAAAGTAGTTATTGTTCCTGTTGTTAGCTTTGCAATTCACATCTTTATGTACAAAATTATTACATGCATAACATAAACCAAAAAATATATTTTGATACCTGAGAGTTGAGGATCTTTTGAAAGGAGGTGCTATTGTGAATCCTTCTTCTTCTTGAGGCTTATCTGTCGGTTGTTGATTCTGAAATCTGAATCTTCTCGGTGGAGGAGTGTCCCTGTAATCTTCCTTGTATATCTTCCTATCCCCTCTGATTGTTTCTGCATAGCTTTTCAGATATGTTTCTTGCTCTATTGTTTTGGATCTTGATCCCTTTTCTGTCTGATTGTATCCAAGTCCGGTCTTGTCAAAATGAGATTTTGGACTGCTGATAATGTCATCCAAAACTTTTGAGCTATTCTGCATATTTTTCTTTTGAGTATCCTTTCTTAATGTGACAATCTATGCTTCCAAGTTTCCAATGATCCTGTCATTTTCTTGTAGTTGTTCTTTGAGTGCTTCTTCAATTCTTTTATCTTCGTCTATTTGAACCTTCAATTTTGTGATCATTTGTTCTAGTTCTTGAGTGTCTTCTTTTTTGTCTAGTTCTGCTTGTAGTTTCTTGTTCTTGTTCTTTTCTATTCTGATAACTTCTATGGCACACATTAATTCTTCTCGAAAGTCAACTTCTACCTCTTCAATTTAATCTTCGACTTCTTCACATTCTTCTTCGACTTCTTCATATTATTCTTCGAAGTCTTCTCTGTCAGAGTCTTTGACTGCCATGAATATAACTCTTCCTGTCTCACTGTCACTGACTTCATCTTCATCTGATGATGAGATGTCTTCTTTGGTGCATAAACGTTTCTTGAAAACTTTCTTTGTAGTTATTTTTCCTTTATATGTGTGTTCCCCTTTTGAGTAACCTTCATCATTTCTCTTTTGCTTATGAGGACATTTGTTAGCAAAATGACCAATACCATCACAATTAAAACAAATTAAAGGATGCTTACCTTTATACCTACCGTTGGTTCCCTTGTTCAGTCTTTTGACGAAGTTGGCCACTTCTTCATCATCTTCCGAGTCGTCACTGTTTCTGTTATATTCTTCTTTTTTATTTTGACTTGATCTTTTGGATGCTTTGAAGGATGCTTCTTTTACATCTGTATTTTCCTGTCCAGTTCTCATTTCGTATGTTGTGAAGATTCCATGCAGTTCATCCATGCTTATTGAGTTTGGATCCGATCTTTCTTCTAGTGATGATATCTTAGGGTTAAATCTCATAGGAAGAGATCTTAGTACCTTTTGAACAATTATAGATTCTTCGATTTCTTCTCCCAATCCTATGATTTCATTCATTGTTTCATCGAATCGTAAGAAATAGGTTGCGATATTATCATCTTCCTTCATTTTTAGTTGTTCGAACTGACCTCTATAAGTTTGAAGCTTTGTTTCTTTAACTTTTGTATCTCCTTCATAAATATTTTGAAGCTTCTCCCAAATCTCTTTAGTGGATTTACAATGTGCAACTTTGGTGAATACCGTATCACTGAGACCATTCAAAAGTTCATTTTTGGCTTTGGAATTATTCTCACCAAGTTTCACTGCTTTGTCATTTGTTGGTGGAACTGCTGGTGCTGTGTATCCATCTACAAT
>SNQJ01S0040001.1:122026-136486 GCA_010110895.2 Picea sitchensis
AAATAATCCAAGTGTTATATCAATGTAGAATTATTATCCAATAATGAGCAATAAAAAATGAACAATCACACACATACATAGTACAACAGTGTTTTACGTGGAAACCCAAATCGAGAGAAAACCACATAATGTTTTTTCTTATATGTCTTGAAGAATTACTTTCATTGGAAGCACCAACTTCCATGCACCAACCTATACCTCAACATGTAATCAACCTGTACCATTAACAAGTGCATCAACCATGCACCAAGTATGTACCAATAATGTGTAAAGTACTCATCAACTATGAATCATCAATATGTACTAACATCATCAATTATACACCTCATGTATGTGCCAACTCATCAACTACTTGTCTCAACCATGTACCCAACTTGTACCTCAACCAAAAGCCCTCATCAATTTCATCATCCAAATATGATTTTTAACTCTATAATAGAATTGGTGTATATGATCACATACCTGCAAACCTTCCTTAACTTTAACAACAAAATACTAGCATTTTCATCAAACTTTTCTTTAGTCTCACAAGACTAGTTTTGGATTAGTCAACAACCCTAACTTGAAATAATCATAAATTTGTACCTGTAATGAATAAAGATATGAAACTGATAAACAATATTATTCAGTATGTTTTATGCAATTCCTCCAGGTGTCACTACTTGGAACCTATCATAAAAGGAGTTATAGAAAAAATGGCACACCTTGCTGAATTCTGGCTTATTCTAGAGAGCGACCTTGTAGAGCGTGCCCCGCACAGAATATTTTTTGAATTGATCTGAAACTATTAAAAAACATACTGAATAATTTAATTTAACCAACACATTTGGTCTTACTGAATTTTTATCTATTATGAAGAATTTATGACGTGTTTAGCCAAAACACCTATTTTTGACTAGTTTCAGGACTAGCCACAAACCCTATTTTCCACAGAGTGTAACTCCAAAAATACAACGACCCACAAGATGATTTTTTTACCACAAATACTTGGATATGTTTCCTCAATGGAATAGAAATTTCACGGTCCGAATCATTCTAGAAAAAAAGGTATTGTGAAAATGGTGAGATGACCTGTAAAAAACATACCTTAGAAAGCATCATCAAAATAATTTATCCTTCCTTGAATTCCGGCCTTCTTTTCTTCACTTTCCTTAGAATTTCGGCTTAGATATCCTTTGGTTACCTCAAACTCCTATAGGTATTTAGTATGCTCAAGTGTGTCTTAAATGAGAGAGCTTTGCCTCTTATTTATACTCTCCAAGTAGCTTCCTTAAAAACATTTTCTAGGTCACTTTACCCACTTTCCTTATTTTAAGGTTAACCCACTTCTAATTTCTCCATTAAATTTATTATTTAAATAATTTATTTTGTATTCAATTTGAATTATAGTACACTCATTACTTTACTTTATTATTTACCTTCTAAAATCTCTTAAACCACTTTGACTACTTTGACCTTTTGGGGCTTCTAGATGACATACGAGGGTCCTCCAACTTCGCAAGGCCATAACTCTCAAACCGTGAGGAGTTATGTGATGTTACACATACCACCAGAAATGGAATGACATGTACTATCCATATAGAATAGTATTAACCCAGGGTCTCCAACTTCTCATGGCCATAACTCTCTAATCGTGAGGAGTTATGTGATGTTCCACATACCACCGAAAATGGCATGACAAGAACTATCCATCTAGGATAGTTTCACTGAAAAATTCATTGACCTTCATCTCATTATTCCAAAATTAAGCATGGGTTCTCTAACCATGCTTCTTAGGATAATTCAATCTGCAAAGCATCTTCCCGTGAGGGATTTCACCATAAGGGGACCACTTTGGAGTTCATCCATCTGTACTTCTTATCAACCATGACAAGACAATAATGATTCATCTTTACATCAAACAAACTTGGGTCCATTACCCAAACCTTTGTGCTACCAGGCTTTGTTCAAGGGTTGACATCAATGACAAACAACCTTAATCAACAAAGTTCTTCCCTTATTGATTGAGAACCTCATTGCTTCTCTTTTATGAGCTTGCCTTTGGTGGAGGCCCAGCTGGAAGGAACTTAGTTCCTTCGGTTCTGAACCGTGCCGACATGGAAGTCTGTAATATTTCCACTTCTGGTGATCATTTATCAATAGAAATACTCCTTTCCCATCCAACTAATATCTTGAAAATATTTGAGTTATTATCCATGGGCATATTTGTTATGTATATTAATGGATTATGCTATCTAATGTGATAACCTTTTATATTATGACCATATGCTTTCTTTGGTTGGTTGTTGAGAACTAGTTGTAGGTATATAGCTTTGGGTCAAAGTGCTCAATGGTGGAATTCATCAAACATCTTGATGAGGTAGGCCTCTTTCTTATCTCGCTTGGATATTGGTTTATATAGCATGTTTTTGAGATAGAGTTGATTTATGTAGTCATTTCCGTCTGTTGTGGTTTACCCTAGACATAGAGAGATTTTCCTTGTAACACTCCCAGATGATATTTCAGAGAGATTTATTCGAAGACTTCAATGAAAATGTAGATGGCGTAGTGTACTTTGCATATATATCAAGTCTCAAGCCTTCGGGAATGGGCACCATCAGGATTAAGTTGCCTGGACTCTCATATTTTCTTCTGCACAATGTACTCTATCTTCCTGAGATACAAAGAAACTTGAGGTCTCTTGTGCACATCGGACAACAAGGCCACTTTCTTCATATGATCGGTAGAAAAGTTGAGATAAGGAAGGATTCTTACAACATGGTTGTCATGACCAGAATGGAAGATGGAAGATTGCTGAAGATGAATGGGACATCTGTGCATACACAAATTGTTGCATACCTCTCTCATCATGACTCAACTATAATTCCATATGGTCTTTTGTGGCATGCTAGATTTGGTCATATTAATTATGAGAGTATTTGTTTATTGAGAAAGAATGGTGTTTTTGGTCTACCTATTATTCCTATAAAAATAAAACAATGTGATGCTTGCATCCTTGGAAAACACAACAAACAACCCTTTCATGATTCTACTTCCAGATCGTGTAGAAAACTTGAACTGATTCATTTTGACTTGTGTGGCCCTATGCATGTTCATTCTGCAAATGGAAACAAATATATCATGAATTTTATTGATGATTACACCAGAATGTGTTGGGTGTACTTGCTGAAAGATAAATCACAAGCTTTTGAAACTTTTAGAAAATTTCATGTATGGATTCAAAATGAAGCTTAGTTTTGTATCAGCTCTCTTTGCACTGATAATGGAAGAGAATATGCATCTAATGAATTTGAAAGATACTTTCACCAACATGGGATCAAACATCAAACCACAGTTCCATACAATCCCCAACAAAACGGTGTAGTTGAATGAATGAACATGACACTCCTAAATATGGTTTGTTACATGATGTTTTTCAAGAATGTTAAATTAGTGTTTTGGGATGATGCATTTCTATGTGCAGATTATGTCAAAAATAGATGTCCACCTCATTCTCTTAAGAACAAGAATCCATATGAAATGTTTTATGGCCACATTCCTTCGGTGAGGCATCTCAGGGTCTTTGGTTCAACCTACTATGCCTTGATTCCTAAGGAGAAAATAAGCAAGCTTGATGCCAGTAGTCAAAAGTGCATATTCTTGGGGTACTCAAAAACCACCAAGGGGTATCGTATTTACAATGAGACAAATAATAATTTCATCCTTTCCATAGATATGATCTTTCTTTAATCATCCAAGAAAAGTGAAATTGTTGAGAGGCAGCTTGATCATCTAGATAGATTTACTCGTGTAAAGACATATCATGAATTTGATGATGAGATTCCACATCTTGAAGGGGGGGTCCCTATATTGCGTCAATCTTTGGAATATCCTTATGAAGCACCATCTTTCCCTCATGAAGAAGTTCCTACCACTTCATAAAAACTTGAAGTTCAATTGGATGAGCGATCGAGAAGATTGAAAATTTGAGGCTTGATGAGAATTCATCACCATCTCAATTAGCCGAACAACCTAGATCATCTCAAAAAGGTCCACCAAAATTGGCTCACTAAAATAGTTGAAAGTGTTCATCTCGATGAGGTTGGAAAGATAGGAACCATAATGTCCTCAAAACAAGATGGAGGTAATGTAGATAATTCAAACTCAGGTGATGTAGATGATATGGATGTTTCATATGATTCTGAATTGAATTTATCTACTAAACTTGAACCAACTTCCTTTAAAAAAGTTGCTTCTCATGATGAAATGGAAAGAAGCCATGTAGAAGGAATATGATTCTCTCATCAATATTGGGACATGGAAATTGTTGGATCCTCCATATGGAACCAAACTGATTGGTTGCAAGTGAGTATTCAAGAAAACGTATAGATCAGATGGTTCACTTGAAAAGCACAAAGCAAGGCTCGTGGAAAAGGGATTTGCACAAAAAGAAGGTGTTGATTATGAGGAGAATTTTTCCCCTAGAGTAAAATGGGATACCATCCTCACTTTATTTTCCATGGTAGCACAAAATAAATGGAAAATTCATCAAATGGATGTGAAGACTGCTTTATTGAATGGAGAATTGAAAGAGATTGTGTTCATGTCTCAACCATAACGATTTTTTGTGAAGGGAAAAGAACATAAGGTATGAAATCTCATAAAATCCTTATATGGCTTGAAACAAGCACCACGAGCATGGTATCAAAATTTAATTGAGCATCTTCTAAAATTAAATTTCAAGAATTTCAATCTTGACGATGCAAATGTGTTTGTCAAAAAAGTTGGAAAAATTGTTGTGTATCTTATAGTATATGTAGATGATATCTTCATAACATGGAACAATGAGAACTACATTGCATACATAAATAAAGAGTTGAAGAAAGGCTTCGAGATGACAGATTTGGGACATCTTCACTACTATTTGGTGATTGAAGTGATACAAAATCCAAAGTACATATTCATCTCCCAAAAGAAGTACATTGGAGAATTGTTGAACAAGTTTGGCATGGTTGAGTGCAATCATGTTTCAACTCTAATGGAACAAAATTTGAAACTCACATCAAAATAAGGGAATGAATTTGAGGATGCAACCAAGTATAGACATCTTGTGGGAAGTCTTATCTATATTAATACCACCATACTGAACATTTCATTCATTGTTGGGATTATTTCTAGGCTCAAGAAAAAGCCTTGTGAAGGACATTGGTATGCTGCAAAAGGAGTTCTAAAATACTTGAAAGGAACTCAATATTTTGGACTTAGGTACTCTAAGGTGGATGACTTCAACTTGATCAAATATTCGGATTCTGACTTTGATACGGATAAGGAAAATGGAGTATCAACTTTAGGCTATCTCATGAGTCTTGGATCAATATCTATCTCCTAGAGATCACACAAACAATCAGTTCCAGCAGATTCCACAATAGAGGCAGAATATGTGGCGGCTACATAAGAGACAAAGGAGATTGTGTGGCTCAGGAAAATACTTGAATATTTGTAGGAGAAACAAGTGAATTCGACTCCTCTTCTAGTTGAAAATACTTTTACAATCAAGTTGGGTAATAATCCCATATTTCCATGATTGAACCAAACACATCAACACAAAGTATCACCTGATTCGATATCATGTAGAGGCCAAGACTATTCACTTAAGACATTGTTCCACAAATGAGAAAATTGCATACATCTTCACCAAAGCACTTGAAAGATAAAAAATTGAGAAGTTCATAATGATGCTTGGACTCACACACACCCCTTCGGATTAATGGGAGGAATGTTGGACACGTAATCCTTTGTAGTTGTATTATTTCTAATAGTAATGTACATATGAAGCATCATAGGTGATAGGAAGATTCAAATGTTGGAGAATACCAACAGTTGGATCTTTGTGTATTTATTGAGCTTCATGTTAATGGAATTATCATCCCATGGAGTTATGATTCCTTCCCAGTGCTTGGCCTAACACTTAGTTTGTTTCTTTAGTATGCATTAGTATGCATTTGTAATCTGACATTCATGATATGTTCATGACATAGAGTGATATGACGACTCATATTCTCCTCGATATTAACGACTACATTGATCCATGTATTAGCACCCAATTGGTCCATGATCTCTATTTAAAGAGCATGCAGGGTCATTTTGTGATGATCGATTATGAGAAACTCTCTGTAATATTTTTTCTTTTGCACTAATAAATTTCCTCAAGTGGCCACATTGGTTGGGGTCATGGATGTTTCCCCATAAGGGTTTTACCATGTAAAAACATCGGTGTGTTGATCTCTGATATGGTTATGTGAGTGGTTACTGAATATGTTCATATTTTTTGGAATACCTATGTTGTCAAACATGGTATCAGAGTGCATTTGAAGACTTGCTCCCGTTGTAGATCAAGATCTTGAATTTGTGTTGTTGCATATCTAGTTTATGCTATTTTTGTACATTTTTGGGCCAAGAGGACTATTCCATTGCATACAAAGTGCTCATTTTAGCCAGAAATGCTTTTCATTTCAGTCGAAAAGGTTTTTGTTTGCCCAAGATACGACCATTTCAATCAGATCTAGAGAGTTTTTTTTTTTATGTGTGAACACATGAAAAGAGTTTTTTTTAGCATGCACTTCAAGGCCATATTCAACAAAGACAACAAAAACAACAACCCCCAACCTCATTAAGATTATAATTTGTTTTTTCACTAGCTCACAATTAAAAATTTCTTTACTTAGTAAAAGGTCTTGAATTCAAGTCTTTTTTTGTTACTTTTTGAAAAAGTTCATGCATTCATTGTAAAGTGTATTTCACTTAAAAAGTGAATCAATATAAAGTAGCTTTAATATTCCTTTTTAGTTACTTTTTGCATGCAATTTTAATTTGCAAAGCAACTTCATTGTAAAAGTGGTTCTCTCTTATTCTATAAAAGTGGGTCACTTCATAAGCAACTTATTTGTAAAAGTGAGGTTATAAGAAAGATAGTGAAGGAGGGGCTTCATCACGTGGACTAAATTCTACTTGTCATGTGGATATTTGGTTATCGTTTATGCCTTTTTTCAAAATGGCATAACTTTCACATCTGAAGTCATGTTGTTTTTTTTTTAAACAGCCTATTATTTCAATAGCTTTCCATATAGACCATTAGTTTCAGATTTTAAATCCATATTCTCTGCATATTTAATGTTGCTTCTCCCAATGATACTTTTCTTAATAGGACCAAATACTTCTCATGGAAATACCATATGGAGGATGTACTAAGAAGTAAAGGATTATATCAGGTTACCTTGGGAAAATAACAAGAACCTACTGATGATGAAAAGAAAGTCAAATGGGATAATAGGAATGATGAAGCACATGGACTAATTGAAATGTCCATCTCTCCTGATTTAAGGTTAAACCTTCAAGAAATTAATGACCTCGATGAATCTTGGGAAAAGATTCAAGTTGTGTTTGGTAAACACAATATCATTCGATCCCACCAGTTAGAAAATCAGTTAATGACTTTGAGTCCAAATGATTTTCCATGCATTGAAGATTATTTATCTAAGTTCAAAACACTTAGACTTTTATGTATATACTGCAAATTAGATCTGAAGAAAGATCGATGCATCTATATTATTCTTGCTAAGCTTGGTAGTGCATATTTTGTCCTTGTATCTACTTGTTATGTCACCAGAGAAGCTCTAGGGAGTGCTAATAAAGAACCATATCTTGAGTCTTTTTGTGATGCTTTGATTTGAGAGTACAATAAGCTTGTGAAACTTGGATTGATTAGCATTGCATGTACATCCAACAAACCCTTAGTGGCCCAATAGAGAAATTAATCCAAGATTCCCAAGAAGCAACATCCTTGCCACAACAACAAGCAAAACAAGGGTCCCAAACCCTCTCCGCTAACTTTTTCTCCTAGTTGTGATAAAGGAGAAAAATCCAAAAGTAAGAATACTAACAAACATTGCAACTTTTGTGGGAAATATGGTCATTTGGATTCTAAATGTTTTAAAAATATGGAAGCCTTAGAAGCAACGATAAAGAAGCACAACATCAATATTGATTCTTCTTCTTATTCTTTCGGACATACACTTTTTTCTTCTAGTTTCTCCTTCAATGCAACTCCTACATATTCTTCCAATGAGTGGCTTATTGATTCTGGAGAATCTTATCATATGGCTAAGGATAAAGCCATATTTTCTGCCCTAAATGAATGTAACACCAAAAAAATATTTGTTGGTGATGATATATCGCTGAGTGTTGTAGGTTATGGAATAGTTCAAGTATGTAATGGTCATTTCAATGATGTATTATGTGTTCCAAGTAATTCTTGCAACCTTATATTAGTGTATCAAATCACTCATTCAAGTGAATGTGAAACCATAGAGTTTTCACCTCACCAAGTTATAATAAAGGATTTAAAATATCCTAAGCATGTCCTTGCAACTAAAATTGTTGATAATATTACCAGGTTGTACAAGTTTGACAACATTGGATCATCATCTTTTCCATCAATTTTTCTTGCTCATAGAGATTACTTGAGAAAAATTTGACATGAGCGGTTTGGTGATCTAAGTTATTGTTCACTCCAACAATTATGTGATGAACACACAGTGAATTGTCTTCCTCTTGTCTCTTGTAGATATGGTTTTTGTGTCAGTTATGTTCTTGGAAAACATCATCGAGACAATTTTGACAAACCTACCTCTTGGCACACCTTGGCCCCTTTGTAGCTTGTTCACAGTGATTTGTGTGGTATTCTTTCTTCTCCTTTCTTTGGGTGCAGGTATTTCTTAATTTTCATTGATGACTTCTCCAGATGTACTTGGGTTTACTTCTTAAAACTTAAGAGCGAAGTTTTAGAAAAAAAATTGGCCTACAAGGCCCTTGTGGAAAAACAATATGGACATCAAATTCAAAGGTTAAGAATAGATAATGAACGTGAATATGTGAACAATAAATTTACAATTTATTGCACTACATAGAGAATTCAAATGCAATGAGCTATTCCATATACACCACAACAAAATGGTGTTATGAAGAGAAAGAATCACATATTAAGAGAAATGGCTAATTGTATGGTCCAATCTAAGGGACTGAGTCTTCATTATTGGGCAGAAGCCATCAATTGTGAAAATTACATAGTAAATCACACTCCAACAAAGGTTCTAAAAAATATAACGTCGGAAGAATCATGGAATAAAATTAAATCAAATGTCAACCACTTTTGTGTATTTGGTAGTGTAGCATGGGCTCACATTCCTGATGAGAAAAGGAAATATTTATAGATAAAAGTGAGAAGTGTATTTTTGTTGGATATTATGAAGATGTCAAAGTTTACAAACTTCTTCAACCTCATTCCATTCAAATTATTATTAGAAGAGGTGTTAAATTTGATGAAAATTTCTTAGCATGTGAGCCCAATTCAACGTTTGTTCCATCTTCGGCGTTTGTGCCATCTTTTGTTCCTATTCTTGTTTCTTATTCTTCAGATGATGATAGTGAGGATGAAAATCCACCTTCGCCTACTCACCTTCCTCCAGATAAGTCCATTGAACATGAACCTATACTAGCACCACCACTTCCAAGATGGGTTCGTTCAATATAATAAGTAGCTAGTGATCTTGTTGGTGATCCTTCAGATCAACGTCGAATATGTGCATGGTTCCAGTGATCATCTTCTCTTTTGGCTCAAGTTTCAGAGATTCATGATCCAGGAACATTTGCAGAAGCTTCAGGCCATCCAGATTGGGACACAACAATGAATGAAGAATATTGTTCCTTAATGGAAAATGATACTTGGGATCCTGTACCTCTTCTGAAAGGAAAAAAACTTGTTATATGTAAATGGGCATATACAACTAAGTGTGCATTAGATGGAAGTGTTCAAAGACATAAGGTTTGGTTAGTTTCCAAATGGTTCTCTCAATTTTAAGGAATTCACTATAATGAAACCTTTTATCCTGTAGCTAAAATGAATTACATCCACCTTGTTTTAGCCCTTGCTGCCTCACATAAATGGGAGGTCCATTAGATGGATGTTAAATCTTCCTTCTTGCATGGGGATTTGCAAGAATAAATCTATATGGAACAACCTCATGGCCATGTCCAGAATGAATCTAGCCTTGATTGTAGCCATAAGAAATCTCTTTATGGTCTTAAACAAGCACCTCAACCTTGGTATGCCAAAATGGATAGCTTTCTTATTGACATTGGATTTTCTAGATGTGATTCTGAACCTAATGTATATACCAAGAAAGTAGGAAGCCATCTCATAATACTTTTTCTTTATGTTGATGACCTTATCCTCATTAGTAGTGACCCTAAAATTTTAACCCATGTGAAATCCACTCTTAAAAAAAAATTTGAAATGACAGACTTGGGCTATTTGCATTAGTTCCTTGGCCTCCAAGTTTTTCAAACCAAGAAATGAATTTTTCATTCCCAATCTAAGTATGATTTTGACCTTCTTCATCACTTTCACATGGATGATTCTAAACCATCCCCTTCTCCCTTCTAGTCTAGAGTCAAACTTGCTACCACTTCTACTACTCCCAAAATTGATGCCACTTTGTACCCCTAGTTAGTTGGTATCCTCTTATATTTGACTCATACCCGACCTGATATTTCCTTTGTTGTTGGTATTATTCCTCGGTATATGCAAACACCCCATAAAATCCATTGGAAAGAAGCTAAAAGATACTTTGGTGATCTAGGTGGACATCGGTGGTCGCCCACCTATTCCACTGGCTCAAAATGCAGTTTCCATCTTGGCAATTTTTCTACGGTTTTTTCGGGTCCTGAACTTTAGGGGCCGTTTTGAGGCCCTAAAGGACGTTTTTTGGCATGGTATCACCTAGCATATAGCCAAAGTCATATGCTAGGATGAACATAGTGTGTACTCCTCGGCTAGACCTTTTTGATGGGGTACCGAGCACCCCAAATGGAAATCATATGCAAAAGTTACGCCCTCAAGAAGTTGACATATAAACTACCCCGATCGGGGCCCACAAACCTTTTAATGTTTCATCTCTCGAGGTCAGGGTTCTGGATGTTTAGGGTTTTCTCATTTATGTTTTATGTTAGAAAGGCATTTGGATCCTCATTGTAATCATATTCTTGGGAATGCACGTAGCCGTCACATATCTTCTCAAAGATAAGCTACCACCATTCTAGTGAGTTCATTTCACTATGTATTTTCTTTTATAGTATATGCATATTTAATTCTTTAATAGAAATTGAGTATTATTGTATCTCTATGTTTCTCTCCTATTTATGTGTTTCATTTCATTCCCTCATAAATCTTGATCAATGGTATCAGAGCGGTCTGCTCTTTCTCTATTTTTTTGTGCATGTCCCCAACAAGGTCAGGGTATAAGGCATTTCGACTTGAATTGGTTGAGCCTTTGGAAGTGTTGGGTATGTGTTATATTATTTTCATGTTTTTGGGGGGTGCATCATATTTGACGGGGTTTTTGGCGGTTTTTTCTGTTTTAGCATTTTTCACTATTTTTAGAGGTTTTCTAAATTAATCCCAAATTAAGGTATTAGGGTTTTGGTAGCTATGGAATACCTAAAATATTGTATATATTGTATTGTGAATGGTGAAATTAATATAATGAAGAGTTGAGAGGTGAAGCACCAAGGAAAGTTGGTTTTCTCCTGATTAAGGGTTTCCAGTGTAAATCTCTATGTACTATGTGTATGAGCCATTGATTAATTTATGTTTTGCTTGAGAATTTGTATGCATTGTTTTACTTCATAGGTTTAAAACTTACAGGAAGACCATCCTCGCCTACCATGATGGCCTCCCATGGTGGAGGAAAATATATATGAGGGAGTAGGATATCCTATTAAGTTGTTTCTCGCAGAAGCCCTTGCGCAACAGAGGAACAAGATAATGGATATTTTTTCATAAATCCTTCGATGGTTGTCAAAAAAAACAAATGAAATCTTTGTCAAGTGGCCACTTTGGAGGCTCTAACCCCTTCAAGGAAATTTTTTATTTTGATACCCATATTTGAAGGTTAGATAGATATGGATTCTTCAGAAAAGTGGTTAAATCTACTAGAAGGTTATTTCTCTGTCCATAATTTTTCCAGTAGGGAAAAGATCACCTTTATGCTCCTTAAGGCTATCCACCATGTCAAACATTGGTGGGATACTTACTGTCAGAAAAAATCCACAGAGGAGTCTCGAATATTTGGGGCCAATCCCATTTGGGACTCTTTTTTGTATGTAGTCTAGGAGCAATATTACCTTGTTGGAAACTACAACGACGAATACACGAGATGGACTACATTGCATCAAAAGAGGGATCAAAAAGTGTTGGAGTTCACAAATACCTTCCATACCTTGCACACCAAGCTAGGTATTAGAGAATTTGAGTGGCATCTGGTTCTAAAATACCATGGGGGTCTACATAAATACATCCAAACATAAATGGATTTTCTAGACATCTCATCTCTAGGAGCCTGTTATCAACATGTTGTCAAAATCAAGAAAAAATTTAAGCAACAGAATAAGAGGGATTTTGGTTCTACAAACACATCAAAACATAAGTCAGGAAAAGGCATCCCCAACACACAAAACACAAAAATAGGATAGAAACACAGAGATATAGTAATACTCAATTTTTATTAAAGAATGAAATATGCAGAGATTGTAAAAGAAAATATTAGTGAAATGAACTCGCTAGAATGGTGGTATCTTATCTCTAAGAAGAGATGTGATGACTATGCACATTTGCAAGAAGATGATTACAATGAGGCTCCAAAGATAGTTTTAACATAAAGCATAAATGATAAAACCCTAAACATCCAAAACCCTAACCCAGGGAGATGAAACGTTGAAAGGTTTGTGGGCCTTGATGGGGGGTAGTTGATACGTCAACTTCCCGAGGGCATAAATTTTGCATACAATATCTGTTTGGGGCACTCGATACCCCGTCGAAAAGGTATAGCTGAGGAGTACACATTATGTTCGACCTAGAATCTACCTTCACATATATGATATGCGTTGTCACACAAAAAAAAACATTTTTTAGGGCCTCAAAATTCCCTTGGAATTTTAGGACCCAAAAAAACCATAGAAAAACTGCAAAGATGGAAATTGTATTTTGAGCTAGTGGAATAGGTGGTTAGCCACCAATGTCCACCTAGATCATTCAATATGTTTGGGGTACATTTCAGTTTGGGATACATTACAATTTATGGGGGACTCCTTTATTGGTTGGTTTCATTGATTCATATTGGGTTGGCAATCATGATGATTGAAAGTCTACTCCAGGTTATGTTTTCTTCCTTGGTTCTAGACCTATCACTTGGGATTGTAAGAAACAATAGGATATTTCTCTTTCTTCAATAGAAGTAGAGTACCGAATATTTGTTAATGCAAGTCAAGAAGTCTTGTGGCTTCAATAGATCCTTTTAGAGTTTGGATTCCAACAACAACATGTGACCACCGTCTGGTGCGACAATAAAAGTTCCATCAAGATAAAAAAGATATAGTTCAACATCAACAGAACAAACACATCGAGATACACATGCACTTTATCAAAAATCTCACTCATGATCAAGTTATTGAATTTTTCTTATTTCCTATAGAAGATCAAGTTGTAGACATTTTCACAAAGTCTCTTACAGAAGAGAAGTTTTCAGAATTTTAATCTATGTTAGGAGTTCAGGAAGTTGTCATTAAGGGGGGATAGACTCTAATACCTCCTTCCCTCTCCCATTGTGTCTCCTTTGTAACCCTTCAATCCTATTCCAAGTTGTTCTTAAGGGGGGATGTTAGGATATTTAGACACTTAGGAGTTAGTTAAGATAAACTTGGTCTAATGTGTCATTAGGTTAAAGTGTGTTTCTTTAGTATGCATTAATATGCATTTGTAATCTGATGGTCATGATATTTACTCGACATAGAGTGATATGATGACTCATATTCCCCTAGATATTAACAACTACATTGATCTTTGGCTTAACACATGATTGGTCCATGATCTTTATTTAAACACTACTACATATGGGGGGATTGTTCAACGAAAATTTTCCATGCTTCCACTAGTTTCATCCTTTTTTTAAGCAGGGCGAGATTTTCGTCGATATTACCACGAAAGTTCGTCGCAATATCCATGGAAATATTATTTTAATCTATTCTAGATTTTCGTCGCAATGGCGACGAACTTTCGTGGCAATAGCAATGAAAAAATTTCCTATCTCATTGGTCGGTGTTAACAACTAGTTGACTATTTGATCTATATATATGTGACTTTAAGAGACTTTGTGACACAATTGCTATAGTTACGACACTGTTCTTGGATTTTGTTTGAGCTGTTTATTTTTTCCGTCACCCACCTGTTGAACAAATCCAATTCTCGATCTACATAGCTCGGATTTTGAACTTGCAAGGTTAGTATGTTATTTTTTATTGATGTACTCATTTAACTTGTAAATTTTTGTTCAAATGTCCAAATTTCATTTAGCTTGTTTTTTCCTTGAT
>SNQJ01S0040002.1:0-24022 GCA_010110895.2 Picea sitchensis
AAGAGGAAGGAGCATGAGGCCTTGCTTAAGCAACACCGGAATGAGCCTCCTTCCCTTAGGGTTTTGATTCTAGGGCCCTGCCATTGCAGCACCATAGAACCTAACCTTCTAGTCTTTAAATTTTAAATCCTCCTGAGATCTTTGCCCTTACTTTGACTCCATTTGCCCTAAGACACTGGTATTCTTTCCAACGTTGAGCTTGAAGTGTTCAAATTCATCTTTTAAAACTTTAATTTTTTGAAACCCTAACTAACCCTAACGCCACTAACTAGGGCTGACGTCATACCTGACGCAACAACCCTTCTAACTCAGCAATTAATGATGACGTTAGGCCTTTATTGAGCTAATTTGATTGATAATACTGTTGGCTTGGTCGTTCTGTGATAGATATTGATGAATTGGTGATTTTTCATTGGCTAATTAGTGAAACGTTGAACTCATCTTATTTGTTACTTTGCTTATTGAATGAAATCAAATAATTTAGAAGTACTAACCCTTTGAATTTACAACCTGCAAATATACATATAGTGTTGTTATTGTCTTGTTCCGGGCAGGTGTTCTCAACAGGGAATTCACTTCTTTATTGGCTGATTAGCCGGAGTATCTGATACCGGTGGTAACTTGCGAGGAGGGATAACCTTAACTTTTGACCCTTTTACTCTTTGCCTCTTCAAACCCCAGGTTACCGGGGACGTCTCCCTTGGGCTAACCTCCCTAAACAGAAAGAGCCCCCCATCGAGGTGACATTGGGTGGGGAGGTTCCTGTTACGCCAGTTTGACTCTTATCCTTTAGCCTTGTAACCTAAAATACAAACTGCGCAATAACACCCACAAAGATGCAAGGTGTGCTCTGTGGATCTAAGGCTTTCCTCTTTTCAAAATGAATATGGGCCCATGTTCTAGATCCAAAGATGCGGAAGTGTGTGATATCTGGTTTGTCACCTATCCAAGCCTCAAAAGGTGTCTTATCCTCAACAGATTTGTGAGGTGCTATGTTTTGTATGTAAGCAACATAGTTAAGTGCCTCAGCCCAAAGCTTGGAAGGAAGTGATCTTGCACACAACATGCAACTGGTCATCTTTTTGAGAGACCTGTTCTTCCTTTCAACAACTCCATTCTGCTGTGGAGTGTATGGTACTGTGTGTTGTAACTGGATACCAACTTCCAGCTTCACGACAAATATTCTGAACATCTTTGTTGATATACTCCCCCCCATTGTCTGTACAGAGGATCTTGATTTTCTTCGTAGTTTGTGTCTCTACTAGAGCTTTGAAGTCTTTGAGATGCTCAAAAACTTCAGACTTTTGTTTGAGAAAATAAACCCAAGTATAACGTGAGTAATCATCAATAAATGTAAGAACATACCTTGCTTTGCTGATGGACGGATGTGGAAATGGACCCATGAGATCACTGTGAACAAGTTCCAAGGAAGAGGAGGCTCTCCTTGCCTTTCCCTTTTCAAATTTATCTTTAGGATGTTTGCCAAGAATGCATCCTTCACAAACCCCTTCAGAAAATTGAATGTTTGGCAAGCCTTTGACCATTCCTTTCTTGGAAAGTCGCTGCATGTACCTAAAGTTTAAATGACCAAATCTCTCATGCCATACTCTACTACTATCATTATCATGTGTAAGTAGCAAAGAGGATTCATAGTCAATAAACTTAGTGAACTTATACAACCGTGATTTGTGATCTTCCTCACCAACTGCAATAATGGAACTGTCATGCATGTCAAGTACAGTAACTGAATTTGATGTAAATTCAACCCTTTCACCTATTTGAGTGATCTGATAAACTAAGAGCAGATTTATAGAAAGCTTTGGAACATGTAATACATTCTCAAAACTTCCATTAGGGAGTTCCATTCTTCCCTCTCCTACAAATGCTATTGGAGTATCATCCCCCATGAGAATAGGGGGTCTTGAGCATGGACTCAAGGAAGTGAAAACTTCCTCTTTCGCTGCCATATGATGTGATGCACCAGAATCTACAATCCATGAATTAGATGAGGAATTAATTGCAAGCAGAGCATGATGATTACCTTTCTTAGGCACATAGTCTTCTTCCTTCTTCTTCTTGGCTCCTTCAGGAATGAAGTCTCCAAGGTTATTCTTCTGAAGTACCCGTGTCATAAGATCGATCTGCTTCTTCATGCATGTGGATTCTTCATGATTCGGTTTATTGCAATATGTGCACTGCTTTCCCTTCTTTTTCTTCCCTTTGGAATTTGAAGAATCTTTGGAACCTAAAGAATCCTTGAAGGGTTTGGAATATCCCTCCTTTGACTTTGGATGTTTCTACTTCGATTTCTGATTGGATGACCCCTTTCCATCATGCATGGTGAGTGCACGTGCTTTGGGATCTTTCATGAGGCCCATCTGTATGAGTTTTGTCTCCTCTTTTGTGAGAGACTCAATGAACTGAGCCATTGTATGCATTTTCCAATTTGCACCCAAAAGACATCTGCCAGAATGGAAATTGGAGACATATACAGCATATTCTGGTCCTAGCTTGGCCAAGATTGTTAGAATAAGTTGTTTCTTTTGTGTAGACTTGTCAATACCACATTCACCCAAGCTCAAAATCAAGGATTTAAATTTAGTAAATAAATCCTGTATATTATCAAAACTTTTAGGGTCTAAGGTGTTCAACTCTACCTCAAGCATATGACCACGCATCTCATCCTTCTTTCCAAAGAGTCCTTCCAAGGTGGTCCAGATCTCGTTTGGAGTCTTGCATGCGGCAACATGAAACCATAAATCAGTGGAGATTAAGTCAAGAAGTAGTCCTGTGGCTTCATCCTTACGGTTCGCCCATCTAGTCTTCTCAAGCGCTGATGTAGGTTCTGTTTCTGTCGCCATCGTTAAATTATATAGTCCTTTTCTTTTGAGTTGGAATGCGGCCTTCGGCTTCCATTCAAAATAGTTGTACGGCGTGAGGATTATCACCAAACTTGATTGAAGAAGTTTCATCGTCTCCATCCTTGCTATTGATTTTGAAAAGATCTTGAAAACCTAGATCGTGGATTCCGAGATATGATTGGCGGTTCTATGGTAGCTACAGATATGATAAAACAACTATATTTCCTAAACTATGATGTGGGTTTTGGAGATTTTTGGTGAGCATGAGTGGCCCTTTGTTATACGTTTCTGGTAAAATTTTCAGCCCGACCCAGATTGCGAATTTTGAGATATGGCTATTTTACTGCAGAAACCCTAATTTTGGGAGGTTGTTGAATCTTCGCACCCTTAAAGAAGGCTACAGTGCGGCGATGCTAAATTGTCGCACCCTATAGTAGGATTAAAGTGCAGCAATTGTGAAAACACTGAATCGTTGCACCCCAGATGAAGAACACAGTGCGACGACGCCGCACCTGGGTTGTGTATAGGCTGAGACGATGCTAAAAAAAAAAAAAATCGTAAGTTTGAGAGTGACCGTCGCACCCTTCGACAGGGATAGGCCGCAGAGATTCCAATCGTCGCACCTTTCGATAGGGATAGGCCGTGGCGATTGCAGAATCTAGGTTTACTCAAGGACTCTTTTGCTCTTCTCTGGCTTGTCTGGGTTGCTTCAAGCAACTCGACTCTAATACCATGTCAGTGTTTCATGGAAACCTGCACAGGAGATCTAGCTAAAGCATACACAAACAAAGCTTATCAAGAAAAGGAAGAGAGATATATAATGAAGAATGAGAATCAATGCATATTATTATCTTTCAATGAGTAAGTGATCTTCACTCATATAGACAATGACATCCTATCGTTAGGAATGCATGCATAATAATGATGGTCTAAGATTAGAAAGTCTAAAATAGAACTAGTCAGTTAACTCCCACTGAACTAGTGTTACTCCCAATGAACTAGTGTGCCGAAAATAGAAATTTCTCCAACACTCACTTCCTTGTTGTATTGTGTAGCAATAATTTACTCATTTGTAGGTCACCAAAGGCTTGGAGGAGTGAATTTTAGATCTAGAAATTCACTTATCCAACCATCCAAGGCTTCTATTGTTTTTCTTTTATCATTTCCAGTCTTTCCTCTTACTTTCAAGTATTTCTTTGGTTTGAAATTGTCATTTAAACTTCATTTTCAAGTTTAGAATTTTACATTTTAATTTTTGTTTTATGTACTAACAAAAATTAACAACTTCAAAGTCTTTTGTAGCATTTTCCGGCAAGCAAAGCTTGCTATTTTATGCAAGTTTTCGCCAGGTCAAGTGGAGGTGCTGCTCATCTTTTGCCCCAAAAGACTCAAGGAAGCATCCAAGAGTTTTGGTGCCAAACCCCTTTCTATTTCTTACCTTCTAAAGCATTGTAAGCAGCCCAAAAGAGTCTCTTGGGCTTGCATTTTCACTTTTAATTTCAAAATTTAATATTGTAATTTAGTTTTAGTTTTTGCCCACACCTTGCATAGTGATTGGCTTTGCCATCCATGCAAAATCGTGAAGGCTAGAGTAGAATTTATTTTTTTGTTTTTACTTATTATTGTTTGCCCCATTTCTCCCACAAAGAGAAGGTTGTGTGGCTAGTTTAGCTCTTTTCTTTTCAAGTTATTTCCTTTCACCCACCTTGGCACAAAATCGACAGGCTTGTCCTCCACATTGTGCCATTGTTGTGAGGTTGCCAAGTTATTTATTCTTGCCCACCTTTGTCCTTAAGGAAAAATTGTGTGGCTAGTCATTGTTGTCATTTTATTTCAAGTCATTTCATTTATTAAATTTCTCCCACACCTTGCATTGTGTTTGGATTTGCCAACCTTGCAACATCGTGAAGGCTCTAGTGTAGTTTCTTTTATTGCAAAGTGAATGAATTGGTGCCCTGCCTTCTGCCTCGTATTCCCTCCCCTTGCTACTTTGTGGATCTTGGGTAACTAAGAAAGGGCAAAAGGACCGTGTGGCTAGACTAATTAGGCACTCAATCCATTTATTGTTTCAACCACCAAAATAGGGTGACTTGGGAGGCTAGAAGGGGTTGAAGCCGGGGATGGTTTCACGACACTACGTGTCCCCCTTGTTAGGCGCCCAAGCATTCTGGATTTGACCTGTGGAGCTAGGGAAGAACCTTGTTTGTTCTTCTTCTTGAGCGCCCAACACTTCCTTTTGGTTGAAGGGATAAGGATTTGGGGTAGTCACATAACTTAGGATTGCAACAATTCACACCTAATCCCCTAAGCTCAAGAGAGACCTAAAACTTACTAAAGTCAACCAACACAATTTTCACAACATTTGTATTTCAAGTTTTGCTATCTACTTTCCAAGCAATCTTACTTTCCAAGTTTTGTAATTTACTTTTTCAAGCATTTACTTTTCAGCAAGTTCTTTAATTGTGTATATTTACATGTACTAAAGCATTTGTATTATTGGTTACAAGCATTCTTTATTCATTTGGAAATAACTGTCTAAAGTAAAAGATCATTTCATTGTTTAATTCATTGTGTAGATATTCCATGTTTTATTTCAAGTTGTATTTATATCTTTAATGCGCATATCTCAATAAGTGGACTTTGGGTATATTTAGGCACTGGTCTATTTGTTGTATTGTAAAAGAAAAGGTTTGCCTGTCATTAAAAGAATTGCATTTGCCTTGTTTGTTTGTCATTGGGTTGGATCTCCCTAACTGAAAACCAAATTAACTCCTAGATCATTAATCAAAATTTAACATAGTTAAATAGGGTCTACCCCCTTGGCTTCCCTAGGAGTGAGCCTAGACGGAAGAGGTATGGATCGAGGTGACAGTGGGTCTGGACTCTGGACTTAGGCTTGTGCCTCCAAGGACACACCAAGTGGGTTGGAGACTTCTCCACACTTGTAGGTGTGTTTAAGGATGGTAACACAATGATTGGGAGTGAAATGATCATCCATTCCGACAATTAGACTCCGTTGTTGAAATCATCTAGGGAACAGACAAAATAAAACTCATAAATTCTTGTCAGCAATGATCCAACAACATTGGCAAAGGGATCCTATTTATTATCATAAATGGAAGAATTGATCCAAGGGGTGAGTTGACCAACATCCCTTATCTGTCAACATGCACACTGTACCAATATTCCCTTGGCCAATGACCATCTAGCAAAGGGCGAAGATGAAAATCAACGTCCTTAACCTCTTGTAAAAAATAAAACATTAGGCTTCAAAGCAGAGATTGTGTTATGAATATGAGTATGTGGAGTGTCTCCTGAGGCATCTTGCATTTTCCATGGCAGAAGAGTGAATTTCATGGGCATTCTTCATCAAGTTCCTATTTGAGGAGTGCAATATTATTGGTCATATACACATTGTTTATTTTAAGAATTTTATTGTGAGAGGTGCAGTGTGCAAGGCTAGGAGTTAGGTAATAGCATTCCTTCTTTCTCAGAGAATGTATTATACTTGGGTCTATTGAATACCACAGGAACCCATTCCATATTGGAGGAAGAACGGAAACCCTTTGGTGTGTTCTGTGCAGAGTGGGAAGAACATAATCAACCCATAGAATAATGGCATGGCCTTGCATTGGAGATGACATGTTACCTCACTGAAAATAGTAAACTAATGATCCCATTTTTGTGATCTATAGCAACTAATCTTATTTTCCTTACTGTTTTCCAATGATGGTCCATTCTTCATCTTCATTCTTGGGGCTAGTAGAGTAAGAGCACACTATTTCTGTGAATCCTTCCTTTTTGCCTGTAACACAGTGGGACTTGTTTGACATGTTCAAGTGTTTTTACAGGACAATCTTTAATCCAATGGGTAAGCGAAAAACATGCAAAACAGGCATTTAGAAGATTAAGATAAAGAACCTTTGAACATGTAGTATATCAGGCAATTGTAGGTGGTTTTTAGAAGGGATGTTACTTGGGAGATCAATTTCAATACATACACACATATAAGGCCTCATAGATCTAGCCTCTTGTTTATCTCTTACAGCATGGAGATTTCAAAATTGTGTTAATATATGCACAACAATAATCATGGATTCACAAAACTCACAACCAAAGGGCATATCGATGTTGTGAGGCACATTGGGGAGAGACATCATTTCCCCACAATTGAACATAGGCAAGAGCTCTCCCCAGAATTGAACATAGGCAAGAGGTCTTGCAATTATCCCCGTCCCATTCAACAATACCCCTCGAGCAATATCCTAATGAGAGACATCTCTTATTAATTGTGTTTCACGGATGAGTGCAACCCTGGACATCACATGAAAAAGAAACCATAATCGAGGATGACACATGGAAAAACATATTCCATATTTATTCATCTTATTCAATCCACAAACTCGAGACTTCTCTAAGTCATTTTGAGTAATGAGTTAGGCTTTTGGTTGAGGTTTTTAATCAATGGCGTATCCCCTGATACATGCAACGTAGTTTTTAAAATTAAACTATTGAAGTTGTTTTTTTCAATCATATTTCAATTGCTAATAGTGTTTTGAAATTTGTATCAAAGTGTTTGATATAGTTTCATGGATACTTCATCCAATATTTGCATTGAACTTTGATGAAACTGTTTATACAGGTTCTGTATAATTTTGCTAATGCTGAGGGAACACTTGGTGGGGATTCATTGCCAAGTTATTTTGGTTATGCTGCAGATTTGTATCATTTTGGGCACTTTGCTTTAAAATTCAAAACAAGGTAATATTATTAGAAACATTAATAAATCTTAACCAATAGTCTTGCTTGTAGAATGACTAACATATTCCTTTGTGTATGAAGGTATCCGAGGATTTTAAATCTCAAGGGCTATGAAATTTTGAGTTGTGAGGAATTCTTGGATCCAAATCAAACTACTTTAAGAGCTTGTGTCCTTGTCAAAATTTTTGAACAGGAAAATAATTCAAGCCTTTGGGAGTTTATGTTATCAAAGGAAGTTCAAGGATTGCATGATCCTTGTTGGTTAACTGATAGTTTACTTAGGAAAAATTAGTCATGTTGACACAAGCATTATATTATTATATATTGCCCTTTCTTGATTTGTTCAATGTAAATTTGTTATCAATTCTTTTGTTCTTGGCAATGAAATTGTTGGAAAAATCACAACTTTACATTGCTTAAATCACGTTTTTGAATGCATAAATCGATTCAATGCCCTAAAAAATCGGAAGGCATCCGGAATATGTAATCTCAACCACTGAAATCTGTAATTTTCTAATTTTTTGACCGGATTTTAAGCAAAACTCGTCGGAAAAAATACCCAGAAAAAAAGTAAAAACCTAGAACTTCTAGATTATGTGGTTTTTGGTTCTTATTTATAAATTATAGTCTCACATGTAAAGGCTTATATATATTATATATTTTGGAGATGCATATACGTGACATGACTCGAGATGCCTTATAGTATAGATCATCTATTTGTATCGGGAAGGATTAAATCCATCTCTAAATATTTTTGTCTCAGGTTTACAATCTCAAGAGGTCATCACTTGATTATAGTCTCACATGTAGACACTTGTATACCTTGCATATTTTGGAGATGCATATCCCTGATATGACTCGTAATATCTTCTAGCATAGATCATCTTTTCTTATCACAAATGATTGAATACATCTTTAATTATTTTTTCTTTGGGATTATAATGTCAAGTAGTCGACACTGGTTTCTTATCACAAATGATTGAATACATCTTTAATTATTTTTTCTTTGGGATTATAATGTCAAGTAGTCGACACTGGATAGTTGAGCTTAGAAGGGAAGGTTGTGTCAAGGTCATTTTTGCTAATATATGCGGCATTGGTAAATTCGTGGGAAGATCGTGTTAAGGTCATTTATGCTAATAGATGTGGCATTGGTAAATTCTTGGGAAAGGCATGTTTAAGAAACGACGATAATACCAAGATTGTGTTTATTTGTTAGGATCTTGTCCTAATAAGTATAAATTGAAGCCTATGAAAAATTAACAATAGTGGTTAAACGATGGCAGTTGTTGTAAAATAATATATAGAATTAGGGTTTAAAGCCTTAGCCTTTTATTTAGTACCAATTGTATCCTTTTAGGACTAGGGTTTGGTAGGGTGAGCCTTTTAGTTAAGACTAAATGTTTTAGCAAGGAGTTAACGAAGACGTTCGGTCTTAGGTAAGACCAAGACCAATTGTATCAATTTTTAGACAAGGTCAAAGATAACTTGGAAAATAAGCCAAATGTTAGAAATCGATATGTGGGAAAATCCCATGGTTGAATGCCAAAGAGAAATAACTCACATACAGATCAATGATCAAGAAAACATAATTTACGTGGTAAAACCCTTTGAGATGGAAACATCCATGGAGGAACATAAAAGTTGTATCAGAACTCAAATGATTTACATCTAATATGTCATTTTCTATCATCTTGTCATTTCTTAGACAAATGACCCTGCATGATCTTTAAATAGAGATCCTCGATCAATGAGGTGAAAATACACAAAGCAAAATCTTGTGAATATTGAGAATAGGACCATCGTATCACTTATGCGCAAGATAGAATGGTGACCGTTAGGTAACTAAAGTACAAAAGCACACTAAAGAAATACACTAAAAACATCCATGACTAGTACATTAGATCAATTAGTACAATAGAAAAGAGAGTTAAAAATAAAGAGCTATGTTCACTTTCCTCTTCAAGGGGGAAACCTCCAAGAGAAATGCTCCAAATACAATAAATTCTTGAAAAAACAATACATAACCTTCTATTCAATATATAGCTATCCATAGAGAATTTTAACTACGTATGGGCCCCTTATAATGAGGGCCGACCAACTAATTTGGGTCTTATTAGTAAAAATGACCCTTTATTACAATGAGTGACTATTAACTAACAATTTAATGGGCCTTATTCAATGAACTTCATACATTAATAAAGTATCTAAGTGGGTTAGGGTAGGACCCTAACATGCCCTTCCCCTTCGAAAGAAGCATTGTCCTCAAGGTTGAAGGAGAGGAAATTGTTGTAGAATTGTTCTCAGTTCCCATGTGGCATCTTTTGGTTGCATATCTTTCCACTAGATCAATACTTCCTTGATCGTGTGTTGGCGCAACTAACGCTCTCTCGTATCCAATACTGCTTCTGGTTGGAGCCAAATGGAACCTTCTTCATCAAGTTTTGGCAGGTTGGTCTGCACTTTGAAATTTGATCCTTCAGCTTTCTTCAAACATGACACATGAAAGACTGGATGAATCTTTGAGTGGGTTGGGAGAGCTAGCTTATAGGCGACCTAACCAATGCATTGTATGATCTGATAGGGACCATATAACTTGGGAGATGGCTTCAGGGAAACTTTATCTTTGAGTGATCTCTGTTATGAGGCTGCAGGTGAAGAAACACTTGATCTCCTTTGTTAAAAGAACGTTAAGATATGTGTTGATCAACTTGTTGTTTCATTCGATTTTGTGCCATAAACAAGTTTTCCTTGAGGATACGGATAATGGATTCTCTGGTGTAGAGTGTTCTATCTATTGCATGAACCTTGGAGGTGTGTTATCTCACAGTTTGTAGTTTGGGAAAAGCCCAACCCAAGCCACAAATGTGTGACACAACTGGGAACAACTATCACCGTCACCTCAATAGATGTCCCCCTCATTTTAGTGAAGGACAATTCCAACACAAGGGAGACTTGCCAGTGACCCTAAGGGGATTGTGATGGGAGAAGCAAAGATCTTGAAGAATGCCCCTATAGGTCAAGGCCAAGAGTGGAAATGAAGCTTTAGAAAAGTCTTATGGGTTGGTGAAAGGTTGTCAAGGTTGTGTACCTGCAAAACAATGTTAGACCTGCCCAAAACAATACAATATATGATGATTCAAGCCTAAACCAATGGGAAATCAACAAGAAACTTTGTTGTCCCAAAATTGTAGCAGCGTGGAAACATATATCATCAACAAAGAAGTTATGACATCTGCAAATTAAACCATCAAAATCAAGTGTATGGTGTTGGAAAATGAAGCTAACAATTAGTAGACAATCTTCCAATATTTAAACCAAGACTTTGATAGCAAAGAGGGTTGTTATTAAGTGTTATCAACAAAGTTTTAAGAATTTTTTTTCTACAACAACAAGTTCTATCCACTATTATCAACAAACAATCCACCAAAACAATAGCTTTTAAGCAATAGATCAATTATGACAGCTTGCAAGTGAATTTCAGCGGTAGAAAAGTGAGTAAAGAGTGAATTTGTTGCAACCCTAATGGTTGTAGCTTAATGCTTGTTACAACAGCTTAATTACTTGACAAAACAAGATGCCCTAGGGGCACAAGGTAGCTTAAAGCATGTAGAATTAAATTCCAAATTTGAAAAATTCAATCATCTTGAAATCACGTTTACCAATGCACAATTTTCGATCTCCAATGCAAAAAGGATTAGTGCCTTATCTATTGGGATATGGAGTCTCTTGTTTATGAGCTAGGGTTTATTACTCCTCTAGGGGTGTGTTAGGGAACTAACCCCTCACGTAGGTAGAATAATATATTCCGATGTAATAAAGGTCAATATTAATAAGGCCTAGCAATAAGGAAGAATAAGTCAAATGTAAGAAGACCTAATAGAAGCGGAAGCTTCTAGAAGGATCTTCCTCTAGATGGTTCTTTTGATAGACATATTTAGTATAAATAGGAGTCGAGGGTATGAGAACTATTGTCTTGGATATTATTGTAATAGAGCTTTGCTCAATTGGAGGTTTCCCCCTCGAAGAGGCCCGTGAACATTGCTCTCAGAATCAAAGTGCTTTTTTTGGTGTTATTCTAATATCTTTTTCGTATTATTGTGGTATTATTGTGGTTATATTGTTGTTTATCTGCCATTGCTAGCATTTTATTTCTGTTCTGCATATTTTTATTACCTAGAATATTACAAGTGGTATCAGAGCACTTTCCTCGACAAAACATTGTGGGTTAATTTTTTTTTTCAGGGTAGAGACGTATTCTGACGTCTTTAAGCTACAGAGATCTGTCGTTACGCGAATAAACCCGCGGTTGAGGGATTCATACACGCAGGACATACAAGTGGCACTTAAGCGCACATCTGTTGGCCACCCTTGTAACCCCTGTTGGTACCCCTTCAAGTGGTAGCGCATCAGACAACACTTGTACTATGCAGATCGACCTAGATTTCTTGAAGTCCTCTTTAGATAAACTGATCGACCTCCTGACTGCTATAGTTCCACCGAAAACAACACTCGGGAAGATACTCTCTAGTACCTGGGTAGTCGGGTAGTACGACTAAGGGCACGGTCTAGCCTCCTTAGTTGGTGCCATGAGATATTGGGCCGAGTATTACTGTTGGACCCCGCACGTATATCAGAGAGCTATAGCACAGGGAAAACCCTTGAATACCTAACTCTTAGCGATGGAAACAAAAAAAATAAAACAGACAAGATCTATTGCCGCACAACTATGTTCGAGTTGCCAAATCACTACACATTTATTCCTGGTTAAGCATTTGGGCATTTCATCACTGCAATATTCTTCAGATCGGAGTATAACTCCGCAGGTGTAAAAAAAAAAAAAGTCTGGAAATTTTTGCACCATTATTTGAGACCTATTCCATTGGATTTATCTCTTTTCCCTTATCACATTCATACCTATCATTTTTCAGCAAAAGTTTTGACCTCGCTCGCCCCTTTTCGGTTCCCTCATCATCATGGCCCATACCCGTAGCCAAGGCTTGGAAGCTCGCTTCAATACCTTGCAATCTAATTTCACAGAGACCCAACAAGAAGTGAGACAACTCAGTGCCAATATTGACACCATCAATAAAAACATGCATTCCTCCATCGCCGCCTTAATCGCGAAACTCAAAAAAGACCTCAAACAAGACATGACTACCCAGCTTGAATTTGTAGCTTCGATGATTTGCACCAAGCTACATATCCCTGCAGATCCCCCTTTATCTGACCCACCTTTGCATATCGAAGATGAAACTTCCTAACATTTCCATAATTTTCAGCCTCATAACTTTCAGCTTGACCTACACCTTCCGTGGGTGGATGTGACCAAATTTGATGGCTCGAATCCCATTGGTTGGGTCACTCAAATGAAACATTATTTCTCTTTGTATGGCATTACAGATGACTTGGCCAAACTCTGGTATGGTGTTCTCCATCTAGATCAAGAACGTTGACAATGGTGGCAATGGAGAAAAACTGCCCATCAAGGATATGTTACTTGGACACACTTTGTGGCAGAGCTTTATGAACACTTTGACATTGACACCAACCATTTAGATTGTTTGACAAAGTTGAAACAATCTGGCACAGTGGAAGACTTTATAGCTTCTTTTGAGTGACTGACTTTTCGTACAGAGGGCATGTCTGATGCTTTTTTCCGAGAATGTTTTATCAGTGGCCTCAAGGATGAGATTCCTGCCTCATGGCTCGGCCTCAGATTTGGGTGGAGGCTACTAAATGAGCTAAGGAAGCACAACAGGTTGTCTCTTCTCAAAACCAGAAACCCTCCTTTATTCCTCGCACTAAACCAGTAAATCCCGCTCCTCCTTCTACTCCACTAAAGATTCAAAAATTGACCAAGGCCGAAATGGTTGAACGCCAACTCAAAAGCCTTTATTATAATTGTGATGACAAATATTTTCCGTGACACAAGTGTAAGGAACAAAATCTTTTTATGGCCATCTTAGAGGATGTTTCTAAAGAGGATGTTGAAGCTCCCCTTGTGTTTGAGTCACCTGAACCCACCGATCTTTCCCGTCCCTCAGACCCTCCCGAAGTAGAACCGATCATTTGCCTAAATGATCTCACTAGCTTCTTTGCTCCCCAAACCCTCAAACTAATTGGCTACATCAAGCATAGGAAGGTCATCATTCTTGTTGATAGTGGAAGCACCCATAATTTTATTCATCGCCGCATTGCCCAAGAAACTAATTGTTATATCCGTGCAGTAATTAATTTCCAAATTATGATTTCCAATGGCGGGTCCATAAATGTGGAGGGCGTTGTGAAAATGTGTGTCTCCAAATTGGTGACTACCACTTGAAATCTCATATGTTTGCTATCAACATGGGCGGTTGCGACATTGTGTTGGGTGCAAACTGGTTAAGGACCTTGGGTCCCATTCTCATGGATTTTAAGGAATTAACCATGCAATTCGACCAAGAGGGCCAACAATATGAGTTCCAAGGCATCATCGTCGGTTCCCCTGAGATCATTAGTTCCCATCGCATGGAAACGCTGCTAAGAAAAGGTCATTCGGGCATTATTGCCCAACTCCATGCCATACAAGCAACTGAGACACCCTCTGTGCCGCAGGACCTCCAATCCATCCTCTCTAAACATCAAGTAGTTTTTTCCACTCCCTAACGACTCCCTCCTTCTCATGGTTTTCATGATCATTCCATTCCCCTTGTCCCAGGAAGCCTTCCTCCCAATATCTGTCCCTATTGTCACCCATTTTTCCAAAAAAATGAAATTGAGAAAATGGTTCAAGAACTGCTTAATGCAGATGTTATCCGCCCTAGTACAAGCCCCTACTCTTCTCCCGTGGTCATGGTCATGAATAAAGAAGGTTCTTGGCGCAGGTGTCTTGATTTCCGCCCCCTCAACAAACTCACCATTAAAGACAAATCTCCCATTCATGTCATTGATGACCTCTTGGATGAATTGAGTGGCGCCACTTCTTTACCTAACTTGATCTTCGTTCTGGCTACCACCAGATCCGTATGAAAGAGACAAACATTCCTAAGACTGCCTTTAGAACTCATGAGGGCCACTATGAGTTTTTGGTCATGCCCTTTGGTTTGTGTAATGCTCCCTCCACCTTCCAAAGCCTCATGAATCATGTCTTCCGTCCTTTTCTCCGTCATTTTGTCTTAGTTTTCTTTGATGATATCCTCATCTATAGCAAAACCTAGACAGACCATCTTGCTCATGTGGATCGAGTTCTCCATCTACTCTCTCAACACCAACTTTTCTTGAAACGATCTAAATGTGCTTTTGGCGCCTCAGAAGTCGAATACTTGGGTCATCTTGTTGGCAAACATGGCGTTAGGGTGGATCCTAAAAAGATTGAAGCTATGCAAGACTGGCCTCACCCAAAGACTCTCAAAAGATTGCATGGATTTCTGGGCTTAACATGTTATTATTGCAAGTTTGTTAAGAACTATGGAAAGATTGCGGCCCCTCTCACTGCACTCCTTAAAAATAATTCTTTCACCTGGACTCCAACAGTTGCTCAGGATTTTCAAACCTTGAATATGGCCATGTTCACCACTCCAGTCCTGACACTTTCTGATTTCACAAAGACCTCTGTCTTGGAATGTGATGCTTCAAGAAAAATAATTGGCACTGTCCTTATGCAAGAGGGTCGGCCTTTGGCCTTTACCAGCAAACAACTGTCTGAACGAAATTTGGGCAAATCAATCTATGAAAAGGAAATGTTGGCTATTCTGCATGCCGTTGATCTTTGGTGGCCTTATCTATTGGGGCAAGGCTTCCAAATTAAGACAGATCATCAAAGCCTCAAGTATTTTCTAGAACAACGAATTTCCTCCCCAGAGCAACAAAAATGGGTGACTGAGCTCTTTGGATATGATTATGAGATCATTTACAAGAAAGGAAAAGACAATGTGGCTGCGGATGCACTTTCCCAAAAATATGAAGATGAAGGGTCCCTTTTCTCTCTCTCCTTCATTGTACCAGATTGGCTCCAAGCCGTTCGCCAGGAATGGCTACACGATCCCAAAAGTTCGTATCTGATACAATAATTGTAGTCCAATCCTCCAGTTTCGCCAGCGTACTCTTGGCTCCATGATGAGCTTCGATACAAAGGCCATTTGTATTTAAGTAAACAGTCAAAACTTAAATCCACGGTACTTTCTAAGCTTCATGCTACACCCACAACTGGGCACTCAGGGTACCAAAACCTATGACAGGGTCAAATGTTCTTTTTTCTAGGAGGGTATGAAATAGGACGTTCATAATTTTTTGGTTGAATGTGATGTGTGTCAATGCAACAAGGGCAAAACAGTCAAATCTCCTAGCACACTACAACCGCTTCCAATTCCACCTGCTATTTGGAGGGATATCTCTATGGATTTTATTGTAGGGTTACCTAAATCGGGCAATAAATCAGTCATCATGGTGGTCGTTGATCGCCTTTCCAAGTATGCTCATTTCTGTGCTCTTCAACACCCATTTACAATATCCATTGTGGCTCAACTTTTCATGGATCAGGTCTTCAAGCTTCATGGCATGTCACATTCTATTGTTTCTGATCGCAACCCAACTTTCACCAACAATTTTTTGCAAGAACTGTTCAAGTTACAAGGCACCCAATTGCATCTTAACACAACTTATTATCCCCAGATTGATGGTCAGACTGAAGTTGTCAACAAGTGTTTGGAAACATATTTGAGGTGTTTTGCATCGTAAAAACAAAATCAATGGGCTCAGTGGTTTCCACTAGATGAATGGTGGTACAACACTTGATACCACAGATCTACCCACATGAATCCTTTTGAAGCAGTATATGGACAAAAGCCACCTTTAGTTCTCTCATATTTACCAGGTGTCTCGAAGGTCCAGGCAGTGGATCAAACGCTTACAGTTCGAGAGGCTATTCTGCGTACCCTCAAAGAGAATTTGGTCATGGCCCAGAATCGCATGAAGCAACTAGCAGATCAAGGTTGCTCTGAACGTCAATTTGCAGAAGGGGATCAGGGGTTTCTTCGGTTGCAACCTTACAAGCAAAATTCCCTCAAGGCTGACCATTGTCAGAAACTGGCGCCCAAATTTTATGGTCCTTATACCATTCTCAAGCGTGTGGGACAGGGGGCCTATCAGTTAACTTTGCCTAGTCATTCTAAGCTACATCCTATTTTTCATGTTTCCTGCTTAAAGAAGGTGATTGGAACTAAGTGCCAAACTCAAACCAACCTTCCCGAGTTGGACGAAGAAGGCTCCATTTGGCCATAGCCCAAAGCAGTTTTGNAGCAAAATTCCCTCAAGGCTGACCATTGTCAGAAACTAGCGCCCAAATTTTATGGTCCTTATACCATTCTCAAGCGTGTGGGACAGGGGGCCTATCAGTTAGCTTTGCCTAGTCATTCTAAGCTACATCCTATTTTTCATGTTTCCTGCTTAAAGAAGGTGATTGGAACTAAGTGCCAAACTCAAACCAACCTTCCCGAGTTGGACGAAGAAGGCTCCATTTGGCCATAGCCCAAAGCAGTTTTGGACCAACTTGAGCATCGCCTACGTCAACCAGCCATCAAGGAAGTGTTAATCCAATGGAAATATACAACCCCAACAAATGCCACTTGGGAACCAACTACCATTCTGCAACAATTTCCACATCTCAAGCCTTGAGGACAAGGATGTTTTTAAGGGGGAGGACATGTTAGGGCCCTAACCCCTCACGTAGGTAGAATAATATATTCCAATGTAATAAAGGTCAATATTACTAGGGCCTAGCAATAAGGAAGAATAAGTTGAATGTAAGAAGACCTAATAGAAGCTTTCGCTTCTAGAAGGATCTTTCTCTAGATGGTTCTTTTGATAGACATATTTAGTATAAATAGGAGTCGAGGGTATGAGAACTGTTGTCTTGGATATTATTGTAATAGAGCTCTGCTCAACTCGAGGTTGCCCCCTCGAAGAGGCAAGTGAACATTTCTCTCAGAATCAAAGTGTTCTTTCTGGTGTTATTCTGATATCTTTTCCGTATTATTGTGGTGTTATTATGGTTATATTGTTGTTTATCTGCCATTGCTAGCATTTTATTTATGTTCTGCATACTTTTATTATCTGGAATATTACAGGTGTAACCTTTTTTACTCCCTAGAGTAAACAAAAATTAGCAAGGTAAATATACAAGGGTGTAATCCTTTTTACTCCTTGTAGCAACCTTTTAAATGGCCTTTTCAATGACAACAAAAAGTAGATCCTTGATGGATGGTGTGTTCCTTTATACTCCTCCAAGGGTTTGGCAAAATAACCTTGAAATCAATAAGAAAAAGAGAAAATTGTAGAAATTCCTTACCTAATCCAAGAGATAGTATGAAAAACCCTTATCAAAATATTCCACCACAATTGCTAAGAAACAAGCATCAAGAGAAGTCGCTAGGCTTCCTTCAACCAATAGACTAGTGAAGCATCCAATTGCATAAGAGACAAGATAGAGAGAATTTCCCAAGTAGGGTGAAAATTTCAGCCAAGAGTTATGTAATTCTCAAGTGAGTTGTGTCTAAAATGAAAGTGAGATGACCTCTATTTATATGAGGTCATCTAAAACGAATTTTTCCACATAAGAAAGTCAACACCAAATTAAAAAGGGGCCAACATCCTTTATTTTCCATTACAATTTACAAAAATTAAACTTACATAAAGTAAATCCCTTAGAAGGGTGATGTCATGCCCTAAAGGGTGACTCTAGGCTAAAAACATGAGACGTTGAATCTCTAGATGCAAGTCATTAGGCCTCCAAAAACCATGTGTCCATCTCTCATTCTCTGGAGTGTCATGTCATGCATATTCCTTATTCAAACCACATCATCTCCCTTTTGGAACCATCAAGTCCATCAAATCCCTATCCTCCACATGACGCCAATGCTTGGAAGGTGACGTCTTGGGACTCCAAAGGAAATTCCCATCATCTCAAGTGTGCAATGGCTCTGGGGTCGTCTACCCATCCTGTGGGGTATGGCGTCCATCCTTGGGGTTTTCAAACCCACAATGAAGGTCAAAATGGCATAGTTCCTCCATGGAATGGCTCTTCACCTATCAAGGCCCTGCAAAAACAAACAAGTACGCCCTCCAAGGGTCCACAAGTCACATGTATCATGCCAAGTAAGCCATATTTAATAAAATAACCACCCAAACATGTGAATTAAATCCCCCCTTTTCAAACTAAACAAATGCTCAAAGACCTTATACAATTTTCCATATTTAGGTATGGGAGGGTTGTCATGGTGCCTTATTGGGTAGATCAATCCCCCAAGTCAAGGAGTGTTTCGGAAGAAGACTTTCTCTAAGTCATGTAGTGAATATGAGGTGGATGGGGATATGACTTTTGGGCATGGGGTTCTTGACATATCAAGAGCTCGTATTGTCTTATTTATGGGTGCCTTTGTAAAGGTGTGTTGCATCATTTTTTGCAATGCAACATTTTTCCAAGCCCTTTATTGTCGTTAATTTATTATGGTCCAAAACATTGAGTGTTATGTGCAATGGAAAGTAAGGAGCACCACAATGCCACTTGGAGCTAAGAACACATTGAGTGCCATGTGCAAGGAAAGTAAAAGACATCGCAAATGCATTCCCTGAACAAGCGAGACATTTATTAATTATGTGTTTTTTTTTTAAGGTCCTTGATTTTTTATGGAGAAGTGTTTCATTGCTCTCAGGTCCTTAAGGTGAGCATCTAGAGGATAATTTATGGTTTTTATCTTTTTTCTAGCTACAACACCTCTGGGCCTTTAGCCCCTTATTCCCATGAAATGAGGAACAAGCCCTTCTTGGGGTCAATAAGCCCGAAAACCCAAAAGATAAGGAAACTGAGGGGAAGAAGCATGGAATGTGGAAAATATGGGTGGGAATGGTACGATGACCCTTCAAGGAGACCCCCTAGTAGCAACCATTTTCCCAAGGGTGACCCACTTACTAGGAAACCATGTCAACCACCAAGGTGAAATGAGGCAAAAGGTATGATTTCCAAGCAAACGTTTTCGTAATCAAGAAATGACTCTTTGCAACATGCTCAAATGCTTCAATTATTAAAATGACACTTACCATGAGACCGAACTTGTTACCTCATGAAGTAAGACCTACTTTTGTTTGTGGGCCAAGATGGTGTGTTGAACGTTGTTGTTGTTAATCAATGGTGATGTATGGTGAGAGGAGGAGCTCTACCTACTCATTTGGCTCTCGACACTTCATGTCTTCAACCTATGGGCCTCAAGACATCATCTCCTTATATACCCCTAGCTTGGGGGGTAACATTTCGCTCCTACTTTGGGACATGTGCTCGTTGTATAGTACATGAGAACCTCAACATCTCCTGGTAAGACCCTTGCCTACACATACTCAAGCAAATCATCAGAGCATCGAGGGGTGTCTTGCTCACCCTTTATTCATATAATCAAAACTTCAAAAATTTAAAATTGATAACTATGCTTTAAAAATAAAATTTTGCGTTTTCAAAAATTTCTAACTAACATGTAATATGATTCAAGCAAATGCATCATAAAAGTCATGCATAAATGCAACAAACAATATATAAAGCAAAGAATGAAAGTAAATGAAACTACATTACGATGAACACACAAATGCAAATGCAAGAAAGCAAATGACCTTCCTATTTACGTGGGGCTCGAGGCCCTCTGGAGATTAGGTCACATCCGATGTTAGGTGAAATCGTACAACCAGTGCAACAACCTGCTCAACATCTCACCCAAGTACTTCCCCCTATGCTTAATTATAAAAAAATATCAAGGAAAAGCTAAGCACAAAATAATCATGAATATGAATAAGCATATAATCAATCATAGAAAGAAACTCATGAAGGAGGGTGGGAGGGAGACAATCATGTTGGAAAGAATGGACACAAGCTTTATCCACCCATCTATGAATAGGGATACCGTATATAGATGATGCCTCATCTTCTTCTTCACTCACATGATCACTACTTCTTGAAGACTGAGAGGAGATGAGATATCAGAAGAAAACTACATGGCTGCCCAAAGAAGAGGATAAGAGGTAAGGGACAACTTCATGTACGGAGAAATAAATCTTCCCACTACTGAAAAATTATTTCCTCTTCATCTACAAATCCTTGCAAAAATCCCCAGGATGAAAACGATGTTGCTCGGTAGTGTGAGTCTTTGATTTTTCTGGGCTGGCTAGGGTCTCATGGCCATCAAAATTTGAATCCAAGGATGGTGGAAAATATCCATCATATAAAAAATATGAGTTCTTAAAATAATATGCATCATGAATCTCATGGTATGATCGAAAATCATCATGAGTACATTGTGGCAAGTCATCCTCGGATGGATAAAAAGAATATGTGATCATATCATCATTGGGCTGCCAAATATCTTGATTTCCCATGTATGAAAAACAGTCTTCCAAAGGGAAGATTTATGCATTCTTTTTCTGGAATCTACTCTCATCATCGTAGATGGGATCTCCATCAAAATTGAAACAACTAATATCCCATCCACGCTTCCATACACATATGAAATTATCAATATGGTTGTTAACCTTATATGAGGGTTTCTCCATGAATTCACCTGTATCATTGGAACTGATCACTTCTTCACAATGATGGACCACTTCATCTTCCTCGAGAGGAAAAGTAAACACCAATATCTCGTTTGGGTCTTCAACGTGAGAAACTTCATCTTGATCTTCTTGGTAACTTTCTTCACAGATATGTTCTTCAAGAACTTCTTTTGCAGAGGATGGATGATGTTCCTTTTCAGTTTTACATTCTTCAAATATCGTCTCATCATCCACTGGAAAACCTTCCCTGTAAAGAGCATCCTTGAGCTCTTGTAAATTATCTTGCAAATTTTGAATGGTTGGGCCCCAACACTTGAGAAATTGCTCAACAAGMTTTATGGAGGAAGGTATGCTCCTTGGATTGCATGAAGTATGAGCCACTTCTTTTGTTTTAACTCTATAGATGCTACAAACAATCACATTAGTATATCATCATGTAACACTCTCAATGTTGAAGCATATTTCATATAATTCACAACATGGGTGACTGCTAGGGCTGCATCACCATTAAACTTTGGACAACTCCAATTCCATTATGGAGGATAACGATTTGGATACCCAGGAATATCATGGATATCAAGGGAAGGATATAATTCATGTGTATGCCAAGGTGCCATGGTTCCATTACCTGGAATGACACCTCAGTGGAAATGCCAGAAGAGCTCAAGGCTCATGAAGATGTTAGTTGAAATCGTTCAATGTTAGATGAAATCATACAACCGGTGCAATCACTTGCTCAACCTCTGACCTAAGTGCTTCCCCCTGTGCTTAATTATAAAAAATATCAAGGACAAACTAAGCACAAAATAATCATGAATATGAATAAGCATATAATCAATCATAGAAAGAAACGCATGAAGGCAGGTGGGAGGGAGACAATCATGTTGGAAAGAATGGCCACAAGATTTATCCACCCATCTATGAATAGGGATACCATATATAGATGATGCCTCATTTTCTTCCTCACTCACATGATCACTGCTTCTTGAGGACTGAGAGGAGATGAGAGATCAGAAGAAAACTACATGGTTTCCCAAAGAAGAGGATAAGAGGTAAGGTACAACTTCATGTATGGAGAAAGAAATCTTCCCGCTACTGAAAATTTGTTGCCTCGTCATCTATAAATCCTTGCAAAAATCCCTAGGATAAAAACAATGTTGCTCGATAGTGTGAGTCTCCGATTGTTCTAGGCTGACTAGGGTCTCATGCCCATCAAAATTTGAATGCAAGGATGGTGGAAAATATTCATCATATAAAAAATATGAGTGCTTAAAATAATATGCATCATGACTCTCAAGGTATGAATGAAAATCATCATGAGTACATTGTGGCAAGTCATCCTCGTATGGATAAAAATAATATGTGATCATATAATCATTGGGTTGCCAAATATCTTGATTTCCCACGTATGAAAAACAATCTTCCAAAGGGAAGATTTCTGCATTCTTTGTCTGGAATCTACCCTTGTCCTTGTAGATGGGATCTCCATCAAAATTGGAACAACCAATATCCCATCCACGCTTTTGAACACATATGAAATTATCAATATGGTTGTTAACCTTTTATGAGGGTTGCTCTATGAATTCACCTGTATCATTGGAACTTGTCACTTCTTAGCAAGGTTGGACCACTCCATCTTCCTCGAGAAGAAAAGTAAACACCAATATCTCATTCAGGTCTTCAACGTGAGAAACTTCATCTAGATCTTCTTGGTAACTTTCTTCACATATATGTTCTTCAAGCACTTCTTTTGCATTGGATGGATGATGTTCGTTTTCAGTTTTACACTCTTCAAATATTGTCTCATCATCCACTAGAAAACCATCCCTACAAAGAGTATCCTTGAGCTCTTGGAAATTATGTTGCAAATTCTGAGTGGTTGGGCCCCAACACCTGAGAAATTGCTCAACAAGCCTTATGGAGGAAGGTATGCTCCTCAGTTTTCATGAAGTATGAGCCACTTCTTTTGTTTTAACTCTATAGATTCTACAAACAATCACATTAGTATGTCATCATGTAACACTCTCAATGTTGAAGCATATTTCATATAATTCACAACATGGGTGACTGCTAGGGCTGCATCACCATTAAACTTTGGACAACTCCAATTCCATTATGGAGGATAACGATTTGGATACCCAGGAATATCATGGATATCAAGGGAAGGATATAATTCATGTGTATGCCAAGGTGCCATGGTTCCATTACCTAGAATGACACCTCAGTGGAAATGCCAGAAGAGCTCAAGGCTCATCAAGATTGAAGAGGATATCTTCCCTCATTGGATTCACCAGATAAACTGATATGAAGTTCATCAAAATTGTGAGGGTAACTTCCCTCGGTGGAGTCTCTAGGAAATCTCTCGATAAAGGCTTTCGGAGAGGCTTGTCAAGTGTTGTTATGGAATCAGAAAGGATTCAAAATCCTACCTGAAAATGATGCCAAAAATGTTATCGCATAGTTTGTAGTTTGGGAAAAATCCCAACCCAAGGCACAAATGTGTGACACAACTGGGAACAACTATCACTGTCACTTTAATAGATGTCCCCCTCGTTTTAGTTAAACACAAGTCCAACACAAGGGAGGCTTCCCGATGACCCTAGGAGGAATTGTGATGGGAGAAGAAAAGAGATTGAAGAATGCCCCTATAGGTCAAGGTCAAGAAAGGAAATGAAGCTTGAGAAAAGTCTTATGAGTTGATGAATGGTTGTCAAGGTTGTGTACCTGAAAAACAATGCTAGACTTGCCTGGAACGATACAATATATGATGATTAAAGCTTCAAAACCAATGGGGAATCAACAAAAAACCTTGTTGTTCCAAAATTGCAGCA
>SNQJ01S0040002.1:24072-52533 GCA_010110895.2 Picea sitchensis
ATATATATATATATATATCAACAACAACAAATAAGTTATGAAAACAACAAATTAAATCATCAAAATCAAGTGTATGATGTTGGACAATAAAGCTAGCAATTAGTAGACAATTTTCCAATAATTAAAACAAGACTTTGATAACAAAGAGGGATGTTATTAAGTGTTATCAGAATTTTTTTATAACAACCTTATGGCTGTAGCAAATTTTGCTATAGCAACAAGTTCTAGCCACTAAAATAACCAAGCAATCCATCCAAACAATAGTATTTAAGAAGTAGATCAATTATGACAGCTTGCAAGTGAATTTCAGGGATAGAAAAGTGAGTAAAGAGTCATAAAAGAGTGAGTTTTATGTAGCCCTAATGGTTGTAGCTTAATGCTTGTTACAACAACTTAATTACTTGGAAAAACAAGATGCCCTTAGGGAAAAATATAACTTAAAGCATGTAGAATTAAATTCCAAACTTGAAAAATTCAATCTCCTTGAAATCACGTTTACTAATGCACAATATTCAATCTCCAATGAAAAAAATATTATTGCCTTATCTATTGGGTTATGGAGTCTCTTTTTTATGAGCTAGGGTTTATTACTCCTCTAGGGGTGTAAGCCTTTTTACTCCCTAGAGTAAACAAACCTTTGCAAGGTAAATCTACAAGGGTGTAAGCCTTTTTAATCCTTGTAGCAACCTTTTAAATGGGCTTTTCAATGACAACAAAAGATAAATCCTTTATGGAGGGTGTATTCCTTTATAATCCTCCACGGGTTTGAAAAAATAACCTTGAAATAAAAAAGAAAAACATGCAATTGCAGATATTTGTTACCTAATCCAAGAGATAGCATAAAACCCTTACTTATCAATATTTCCACCACAATTGCCAAGAAACAAGCATAAAGAGAAGTCTCTAGCCTTCCTTCAACCAATAGACAAGTGAAGCATCCAATTGCACAAGATACAAGATAGAGCGAATTTCCCAAGTAGGGAAAAAAATTCAGCAAAGAGTTATGTAATTCTCAAGTGAATTGCGTCTAAAATGAAAGTGAGATGACCTCTATTTATATGAGGTCATCTAAAACCAATTTTTCCACATAAGAAAGTCAACATTGAATTAAAAAGGGGCCGATCCCTTTTATTTTTATTAACAATTTGCAAAAATTAAAATTACATAAAGTAAATCCCTTAGAAGGGTGACGTCATGTCCTAAAGGGTGACACTAGGCTCAAAAAATGAGACGTTGAGTCTCTAGATGCAAGTCATTGGGCCTCCAAAGGCCATGTGTCCATCTCTCATGCTCTGGAGTGTCATGTCATGCATCTTCCTTCTTCAAACCACATCATCTCTCTTCTGAAACCATCAAGCCCATCAAAGCCCAAGCCTCCACATGAAGTCAAGGATTGGAAGGTGGAGTCTTGGGTCTCCAAAGGTAACATACGTCATTTCAAGTGTGCAATGGCTCTTGGGTCCTTTTCCCATCCTGTGGGGTGTGACCTCTATCCTTGGAGTTTTCAAACCCCTATGAAGGTCAAAATGTCATAGTTCCTCCATGGAATGGCTCTTCACCTGTCAAATCCCTGCAAAGACAAAAAAGTATGCCCTCCAAGGGTCCACAAGTCACATGTATCATGCCAAGTAAGACATATTTAATAAAAGAACCACCCGAACATGTAAATTAAATCCCCCCTTCTCAAACTAAACAAATGCTCAAATACCTTATACAGTTTGCCAAATTTAGGTATGGAGGGTTGTCATGGTGCCCTACTGGGTAGATAAATCCCCCAGGTCAATGAGTGTTTCCCAAGAAGACCCTCTCTAAGTTATGTAGTGAATATGAGGTGGATGGGGATATGACTTTTGGGCATGTGGTTCTTGACATATCAAGGGCTCGTATTGTCTCATTTATGGGTGCCTTTGTAGAGGGTGTGTTGCATCCTCATTTGCAATGCAACATTTTTCCAAGCCCTTTATTGATGTTAATTTATTATGGTTCAAAACATTGAGTTCTATGTGAGATGGAAAGTAAGGAGCACCACAATTCCACTTGGAGCTAAGAACACCTTGAGTTCCAAGTGTAAGGGAAGTAAAAGACATCTCACATGCATTCACTCAACAAGTGAGACATTTATTAATTATGTGTTTCTTTTTTGAAGGTCCTTGATTTTTTACGGAGAAGAGTTTCATTGCTCTCAGGACCTTAGGGAAAGAATCTAGAGGATAATTTATGGCTTTTGTCTTTTTCAAACTACAACACCTTTGGGCCTTTATCCCCTTCTTCCCATGAAATGAGGTACAAGCCCTTCTTGGGGTCAATAAGCCCGAAAACCAAAAAGATGAGGAAAAGGAGGGGAAGAATCATGGGATGTGGTAAATATGGGTTGAAATGGTACGATGACCCTTCAACGAGACCCCCTAGTAGAAATCATTTTCCCGAGGGTGACCCATTTACTAGGAAACCATGTCAACCACCAAGGTGAAATGAGGCAAAAGGTATAATTTCCAAGCAAACGTTTTCATAATCAAGAAAGGAATCTTTGCAACATACTCAAATGCTTCAATTTTTAAAATGACACTTACCATGAGATTGAACTTGTTACCTCATGAAGAACGACTTCTTGTCCTATGTGGGCCAAGCTGGCGTGTTGGACGTTGTTGTTATCAATCAGTGGTGATGTGTGGTGAGAGGAGGATCTCTACCTGCTCATCTGGATATCGACACTCCATGTCTTCAACCTGCGGGCTCCAAGACATCATATCTTTAGTTACCCCTAGCTTGGGGGGGTAATAGAGGTGCCTAGTACATATGATGCCACTAATAGGGGTTTTTTTCCATAAACAACTTCATATGGTGTCATTTTCATAGCTCCATGATAAGTGGTGTTGTATCACCATTCAACAAGGGGAATATATTGTTCCCATTGGTGCAATTTTTTGAAAGAAAAACATATCAAATAGGTTTCTAGACACTTGCTGACCACTTTTGTTTGACCATCAATTTGAGGATGATATGCAGTGCTCATATTTAGCTGTGTACTTTGAAATTTAAATAGTTCCTGCCAAAATTCATTATTGAATGTGGGGTCCCGATATGAGACAATGGAAGTGGTCATACCATGTAGCTTAAATATCTGATCCATGAAGACTTGTGCCACTGAGGAAGCAGTGAAAGGATGAGATAGGGAACAAAAATGGGTAGCTTTTGAATTACGGTCAATGACCACCATGATGACTGATTTTTTTCCTGCTTTTGGGAGTCCCACAATAAAATCCATTGAAATGTCTATCCAAATCTGTGTTGGGATTGGTAATGGTTGCAATTCCCTTGGTATATTCACTGTCTCTCCCTTGTTTCTTTGGCAAGTGTCATAGGATGCTACGAAGTCTTGGATATCTATTTTCATGCCATCCTAAAACAATGAATGCTTAGTTATTTCATAGGTTTTATGAAAGTCATTGTGACCGAATCTCGGTGATGAGTGTAGCTCCTTTAAGACATGTTGTTTTAGGGTTGAATCCTTTGCCAAAACAATGCACCCTTTATACCAAAATGTATCTTGTTTCCATGTATAACTTTTAGGTGGGTTAGGATGTACCTGAAGCTTTGGATGAGTTTCCTTAAAGTAATATTTGCTAGCCATTCCTTTCGGGCTTCCTTGATCCATCCCGAGATTGGTAATGATAAGGAAAAGAATGACCCAACTTCCTCGAATTGTTTGGATAAAACATCAACTACAACATTATCTTTACCCTTTTTATATACAATCTCATAATCATACCCCAACATCGTGGTGACCCATTTACGTTGCTATGGTGAAGATAATTGTTGTTCAAGCAAGTACTCCAAACTATGATGGCCAACCTTGATCTGAAAAATGCCCCCCTATGAGATATGGGTGCCAAGTCTCCACTGCATGCAACATAGTCATCATTTCCTTCTCGTATGTGGGTTTTCCCAAATTGCGGTCACATAATTGTATACTGGTGAATTCCAAGGGGCATCCTTCTTGCATTAATACTACTCCAAGACCTCTCCTTGAAGCATCACATTCCAAGACAAGTGTTATTAAATTCAGGTATTGCTAATACTGTAGTAGTGCACATGGCATCCTTTAAAGCAATGGAGGATTGTGCTACTACATCAATCCAAACAAAGGCATTCTTTTTAAGGAGTGAATTTAGGGGAGCTGCAATTTTTTCATAATTTTTCACAAATTTCTTGTAGTAGTCTGTAAGTCCTAAGCTTCCCCTCAATCTATTTAGTGTTTTGGGATGGGGCCATTCTTGCATAGCTGTCACTTTCTTGGGATCAATTTGTACGCTCTCCTGACTTATAATGTAACCCAAACATTCAACTTCATGAGCCCTGCTACCCTCTCTCTCACCTAGAGGTAGCTATAGGAGATCACGTCTCATGGCCCACAATGAAGACAATGATTCTGATGATGATTATCAACATTCTCTACATGCAGCAACTCACTATATGCCTCATTCCTCATCAGCATAGCTCGTCACACCTGATCAACATGGTTCATTCGAAGATGGTGGTCCAACACATTATGAGGTACATTAATGTTTGTTTCATATAAAGTGTCATATTTAATGCATTTGGCATGTGAGTGAGGATCATGGGTTGATGTTGGATAATGAATCATAAACTTAGAATTTATGCTCTTTTCCATGTTTCACCTTGGTGGCCATCTTTAGTATCCTAGTCCCATGTTGTCACTTTTGGAAAACAAGGGTACTATTGGGAGGTTTTGATAAGGGTAACATACGATTCCCCCCCCATACTTATCACTTTCCATGTTGGGGCCTTCCGCAGTGTAGTAAACTTTGGTATGGTTGTTACATGTACACAAAAAAGGCTTTTGGTTCATCCTCCTACGAGAAGAAGGGGTAGAATGTCGATGTTGATGCAACTACTATAAAAATAGATAAAGAAAGAAAGAAATGTGGGATAATGAATGGATAGCTATAAAGAGACAAAGTCTAGCTTGAGCTCTGCCCCCTCGCTATGGGGAAATCACCCCTAGTCCCAATGCACTGAATGCATATCAAAATGAAAAGGACTTAAGCCCAACAGGAAAGAAAAGAAAGAATAAAGTGCTTGAAACCTGAAAAGGAGAATCAAAATGAATAAAATGAATATCAAAAGGCAAGAAAGTGGTTTGGAATACAGACACTACCGTGGAAAGGGTACCTAAGAAGCAAACACTCCCTCTACAAAGGCGCTCATGGAAATGTACCAAGCACGATACCTTTCATGCTAATGACTCCATCATAATGAAGTCAACCCAATATGTTTTCATTCACCATTCTTACACTTAGATAGGTCTCTTGGTAAATATCCCTCTACCTAGGTACTGAAACACCTAATAGGGTCTTTTGATGGTCCTCCCATACTTAAACTTGCCAAATTGCATAAAGTATTGAGCTAATGTGAAGTTTGAAGGAGATATCTAATGTGAATTTCTCATGTGGCTTATGTATTAAGTGATGACTTACTTTATATGATTCTAAGGACTCTTGAACCTTGTGATTATTGGTCTTGCTTGATTCTATGGCTTTGATTGACTTGGGTGCACTTGACATAGTCTTTTGGAGGACATCCTCCTGATTTCACCCAAGACATTGTGCATTATATGCAGGACATAGCACATGTGGTGTAGAGTGTTGGGCAATTTGATGACTTGGAACATTCAAATACATCCTATCACACCCCTTGGACCTTAGACAATGGACATATGAGCTGTTATATTGCAGATATGGTCATGTTTGCAGGAAGATGAGTAGTAATCCCACATTCTATATAGTGCACCCTAGGGATTTCCCAAGCTTTAATGGATGACATTGAATTGACATTTGATTGGAAACCCCATAGAGAGATGGCATCCCTCCTCTCCACCCTAGACAATGGCCTTTTCACCTAGGATGTTGAGCATATTGATGATGGCATCATGCGTTAGGACGTTTTGATGGGGTTAACTTTCCCCTGGGGCACCATTTTATGATGATTTGGGTCCTTGATGATATGACATGAACTTTGATGAGGAGACATGAACCTCACTTTGCTATACACCATTGGATGATGAGACGTGGCCTTTCGAGTCCCTTGCACCCTCATGAAGCTTGATGTCACCTTCTTTGGAGCTTGTTGCACCCACACATGTGATCTTCGAGGAGACATTTTGGTGTATTAACATGTATTATTATTCTTTGAGGCTATTTGATGGTCTTCCTTGACCTATCTCACTTGTATCATGGAAATTTTATGGTTTTAGGGATTTTGAGGGTTTATAGCGTTAGGATCGCCTCATATAAAGAGGCTAGCGCTACCTCATTTGCAAAACAAAAATCACCACTTGTGAGAAACATAATTACTGGTCTTCTTTTCTCTCTTTTTTGATATGGAGTAATTGTGTGCAATTTTCGAAGGATAATTTTGTGGATTCTTTCTCTTATTTTGGTGGATGATATTTGAGCTAGGTTTTCCTCATGCATTATGGATGCTTTCTCGTATTTTGGTGGATGATTTTTGAGCTAGGTTTTCCTCATGCATAGCGACTTGGTTTTGCAAGTATTATTCTTCAAGTTTAAGTTCTTTTTCATGGTATAATATGGTGGATTCTCTATTAGATGGTTAATCATTGCATGTTTCCTTGTATGTTAGGTTCATTTTTTCTAGAAACCCTATGAGGGATTGAGATTGTTTACCCCCCTCCCTATTTTCATTCATCTTAATTTGTTGAAGCATTTAAGACCTAGTCTAGGGGTTAATATTGTTTATCCCCTTAGGGTTTGTCTTTTCTAGTTTAAGACCTAGGGTTTATGAGGGGAAAATACTTAGGGTTTGACCTAGTTCACTTAGATTTTCAAGCTAGACATTATAGAAGAAGGGGGACAACACTAGGTTTTATGAAGCTATAAACTCCAGGGTTAGTTTCTTTGAAGTTTAAACCTAGGCCTATGAATGTATAGTCCTAGGGTTTCAAAGATCCAAGTCTTCTGAGCTATCTAAATTCCAATTTAAGGTATTGCTTGACTCCATTTTCCCAAAAAAGGAAAACGACACTAGTATTTTTCTTACAAGTGATAGAAAATCTCAATTAATACTCTCTCTCAAAATCAACTTGTTAGTTAGATACTTTATTGCATTCTCATGCTCATACTAGCTCAACACTTTGCATTATAATCCATTTACTTGTTGCTGTTATAAAATTTTGCTACAACCATTAGGGCTTGAGCATATTATTGAGAATTGACCTAGTTTCATGCTCTTAACTTCATGCAAATATTGATGGATGATTTGTAAGTGTTTCTTTTGTTATTAGACATATTTCCATCCATTTATTTGTTGATTTATAGCTGATATATCATTGCTATTATAAAACTATTATATGTTGAAGTATACTACTCCTTACTGCAAGTTTTACTACAACAACCCTTTTCCTTTGATAGAAAGTGTTATTGGGCTCATTCTTCTTTCCTTAGACTTGGTATTTGTCATTGAATTCATTGGAACACTTATTACACACATGCACTATCAATCACCTTGTCTAAAATCATCCTAACTTTGTCTTTCCTCCTAGACCTAACATATCTCACTAAGTGACCAAGATAGGGGGTCATAGAATTTCCTTTAGCTTGCTATAGGATCCCTTGAGGTCATAAGGGAAGCCTCCCTTGTGTTGGATTCTCATCCATCACTAAAACGAGGGAAGTACTTGCCTAGGTGACAGTGGMAATTACTTCTATTTGTTACGCAAGTTTAGCATATTGTGAAGACTTTGCACAAGTCTTAGATTTTTCAGATAACATTTTGGCGCATTGTGAAGACTTTGCACAAGTCTTAGATTTTTCAGATAACATTTTGGCGCCATTGCCGAGGAGAATTGAGTCATTCTTCCTACGAAAATTTCTTGGTAATCCTTCTCTTCAAAACCTTATTATCTAGCTTACCCAGTGACTCAATTGAGGTAAGAATCCCTCTATCTTGATGATTCTTCTCTAACAAGATCATCTGGCGAATCCATTGAACCCAAGTGTTAAAAACACTAATCAAGAGATTAATAAAAGGTTCACCAATCCATTCAAGGCTTATAGAAGACGACCTCATTATAACTCTTATGTAGTCAAGTCCTTGTTCAGAGGAAGACTTCCTTTATCCCCAATGTCTCAACGACCATGAGTTTCCAATATATTCAAGACTTTAGATATGTATACAATCCCAGGATACCTCCGTGCTATGCCTGAAAACGTTGACAAATGGTTGCCCAAATTATCTGGTAATAATGACATTACTGTTGAAGAACATTTGGACAACTTTTGGGGATCCCCTAAATGAAAAAACCCTCTTAATAATAATGAGGAAGATATAACCATGAGACTTTTTTCTGCTACCATTGTGGAAGAGGCTAGAAAATGGTACAATATCCTTCTTGATAAAAGTATCAAAACTTGGGATGACTTCCATAAGGTATTTATGAAAATATGGAGTACTAAAAAGGATCATAGAATGTTATTGTTGCAATTTAATGAAATAAATAAGAAAGAGAATGGAACTCTTAAATAATTTGATGCTAGATTTGATAACTTACTTCAACAAATCCATGACAATGTTATCCCAAAATACAATGTTTTCCTTTTTCTCTATACCAATGCTTTTGAGGGGAAATTTGGGTTCATGCTCAAGGACAAGTCCCCAAATACTCTTGGAGAAGCACAAGAACAAGCCGCTAATTTTGAATATAATCTCCTATATTCTAAGGTGGAATATTTCCACGCCCCTAGAGCCAAGGTTGAGACCAAGCCAAGGACCTTACACAATGTTCAGCCTGTTATCGCACAAGTTGTAGGTTGGGAAAAGCCCTGTTATCCCCTAGCCTAGGGATAACTAAGGAGATTATGTCTCGAGGCCCACCGGTCCTAGACATGGAGTACTGAGGGCCATATTGACTTGAGCTTGGCCCTAGAGGGCCCATCCTTCTTCTTCAACGCCTCCATCTTGTCAGCAACAACAACATCCATCCCATTGGCCTAGTCCTTCTTCATGAGGTAATGAGTTTGGGTATCATGGTATGTGTTACTCTGATTCTCAAAACATTTGAATATGTGCATTTAATTATTTTTACTTCTGATGTGTGCTTGGACCTTATTCCTTTCCAATTTTCCGCACCTGGGGGGGATGACAGGATGCCCTAGCAAGTTGGTTCCCATATGGTTTGAGTTGCCACTAGGTGGGTTCATGAAAAGTCATCATCCACTCCCACCATACTTATCACTTTTCATCTTTTTCCCTCTCATCCATCCCCTACATTGGTTCAAGCATTGAGTTTTCCAAGCTAACAAAGGGTTGTACCTTACCTTGTGGGAAGAAGGGTCTAAAGGCCTAGAGGGTAAAAGTAGCTGGAAAAAGATAAAATCCAAAGAAAAAAACCTTCATATTCTTTGCCCATGGATCCCTGAGAAAGAAATAAAAGGCTTCTCATCAAGAAACAAAGGGACCCATAAAATAATAAAATCAAGACCTAGTTGGAGGATAGGGGTCTCATCATGAGCTAACCTATTAGGTCCATGGGCATGTAGCAGTATGACACTACCATTCAGCTGGTCACCACACCAGGGTAGTGGCTCTTGGTGGCATAGCCAAGAGAAAGGGGGTCTCATCACGAGCCAACCTTCTCATCTCCGTGAAATTCTTGTGGGTAACATTGTCACCACTGGCCACCATGCCAGGGCAGTGTCCCCTAACTAGTCTCTTGAAATAAAAAACAATAAGATAAAAGATAAAAGACATTGAATAGGCTTGGAAACATTTTCATCCATGACAAGCTGCAACTCACCCTCTTCAGAGGCACCCACATGTAAGCCACACATTCCCTTGTCATCACTGCACCCATTGCTCAAACATCCCTACACTACCTCATCCACTTACATGGCCTGGATTTGTCTTCACCTGGAAACATCCCACGTCCAATGAGAATTATCCCAGTAGGACCTCCTGACATCCTCTCCAAACCTGGCTTGTATAATAGCATAACGTCTTTGAGCACTTGTTTGGTAAAGGGGGTTTTATGCACATGTTTAGATAACTTGATTATTATATGTGATTGACATTGCTATGATCCATGTGATTTATGAGACCATGGAGGGAATAAATTTTGTTGTTGCAGGGAAACCCCTGATGGATAGGTAGACATGGGGATATGATTAGCTCAGACCTCCATAGGGCTAAAATCCCACCAGATGGATGATGAGACCCCATCGATGGGCATACATGTATCAGAGGCTTGCACCAGAGAGAGAGGAGGACATTCCACCAGAGACATCCTGATAGGCTTGGACCTAGGGGGTATTTTCCTCCCACTATGATGTTGGCCTTGGAAGGACAATGGCATCACCTTTGTGACCCTTGACGTCACCCATCGTTTGATGGACACTTTGGAGGCAGTTGTGTACTAAGTGAAATGTGTGGCTTGATCCAAAGGCCTTGGGATGCCTAACATTTTTCTCCTGGAGGCCAACGTTTCACCAGAGAGGCCTAACAACACCCTAAAGGGGCATGACGTCACCTTTTCTTCTTGATTTAGGCTTTAATTTGTCATTTTTATGTAAAAACTGGATATTACATGTAAACTGGTCATGTCGGCCTTTTTGACCTAATGTGTAAATTAAAGGTCATTGTAACTATATAAATAAGGGATTTTCCCTTGTATTATTTCATCATATTTCACTCACAATTAAGTGAGGTCTGAAATTTGCACCCTAATTAGGGTTTCTTGGTTGAAATTTGGTGCACGCTTAGTGAAGGAGGATATTTTTGGTGTGTTTTAGCATTTTCCTTGGTGGAAGTATTCAACTAGGACTATTGCTAGATGATTCTTGGTGAATGTAAGTAAATTTTCTGCAATTCTTCTTAATTGAATGGTTATGGTTGTATTTATCATGCATTTATTCAAATATTATGAAATTGCTAGCTTAAAACCCTAGGAGGCTAAATCACATGTTATTGTTTTTTCCTTAATAACTTTCACCTACTAGATTATGATAGAAACCCTATTTTCTTGAAGCTTTGTGCTAAGGGCCTTGCCATTGCAACACCCTAGCATCTTTTTGCTTCATCTAGTCGTCATCTACTTCATCTTTTATCTAAAGAAGGAGGAAAACTGTTAGGGCCTAGGCTTACCTACTTCTTAGTGGCCATTTTCTCCCTAGGGTTTAGTGATTGAAGCCTTAGGCTACCAACACTTCAATCATTAACCTTCTTGTCTCTAGCTCTCTTATTATCAATTTTTCCCTTCAAGATTTTCACTGCTAAAAGAGACTCCATTTACCCTAAAATCACCGATCTAAGCCTTACAATTGAGTGATTGATGAAAAATACTCTCAAAACCTTTACCTTAATCTCTCTACTAACTCTTCCTAACCCTAGAATAGACTAATCTACTAACCTACTTGTTGTTGTTACAAAAGTAAGATACAACCATCTATTGTAGCATTAAAAACACCTAAGAGCAATTGTAAAGTTGATTTATACACTACCTAATTTGCTTTTGACAAATGTTAGTACTTTGTTATTATTGAGTGATTATTCTTGGTCATTGTGAAGCCATTTTAAGGCATCTATTGTGAAGCTATTATCTTATAAACATTGCTATTATAAATATCAGTTTGCTTCATCATACATCAACTATTGCTTTTATTGACATGTCCATGGTTTTATGAAGTACTAACAACAAGTTGTAATTGCAAAATATATATTTTTCTTGTTTCTTTGTTCTGGGAAAGTACATCTAAGAACTTCATTACTTCATTGGTTAAAACCTTGGGACTTTTTGATCATCTTGTGAGAGGGGATACTTTTATAGACACTTTAACCTTTTCCTTCTCAAACCCCCAGGTCACCAGGGACATCTCCCCTGGGCCATCAACCCTAAATAGAAAGAAGTATATTGTTGAGGTGACAGTGATAGGATAAATTCTTGTTACTCCAATTTTCCTTCCCTTAACCTTTTCCTTTGGAATAAGTACAAATTGTGCGATAACAAGCCCAACCCAACCACCAAATGGCGACAACTAAGAGAGAACCTACCCACTGTCATATTAGGTAGGTGTTCTCGTCACTTTAGAGGTGAAGTGGTCACCTGAAGGGGGGAATCCTAGTGACCCTAGGGGAATGAGATGGAAAATATGATATATGAATGAATGCCTCTATAGGTAAATTTTCTATATGGAGAAGGGGACTTGGAAATGAGTCTTGGGAAAGGTTTAGGGTTTCCAAGTCCTTGGGTTCCTGCTGAGAATGTTTGTACTTGCCCGAGACACAAGAAAAGCCAAGTATGCTTGTAATATGTTAGGTGGACAAGAAAGTTAATATTGATGTCCCTAATTGCAGAAAAAATAAATGACATATATCGGCATGTAAAAGATAATAGAGGCTGCAAAATAAGTGCTAAGAATCTAGTTGAATAAACAAGAGACAAGCTAGTAAAGACTAGTTTAACTCAAGAATGAAAGAGAAAGACTTTAGCATAAAAACAAGGTTGTCATATAATATCTCTGCAGTGAAATTTATCAGCCTTATGTCTGTAGAAAACCAAGTCTTATAACAAAAAATTTAAGTAACAAAAATACCACTAAATCAGCCTAAAAGATGCGCCTAGGTTAGTAGTTTGATAGGGTGAAGTTTTAGCAAGTTTCTAGGGTAACTTTAGGAGTTATCTGGGTCTAGAGGGTTAGATATCAGCATCCCTAATGGTTCTAGTTTATTTTTATTACAGTATCAATTTTTATTGGGTGAAAGGGGACTCTTCAATGAGGCAAGATAGCCTAAGGCTCAAGAAACAATACCCAAGTGAGAGAACTTCAAAACTTCAACTTTTCACATTTACCAATGCAATGTTTTATTTCTCCAATGCAAGGACTAGTGCCTTTGATTAATGGGTTAATGGGGTCAAACGTAAAGAGCTAAAGCTACTACTTCTTGCGGGTATAAATCCTCTTATTCCCCAAGGTAAGTAACCTAGCTAGGGTTTGGTCTAAGGGGTGTGTGTGCTTATTTATGCTTAAATTTATGGTGGAGCTAAAGTAGGGGTGTATTCACTTATACTCCCTACTTAGCCTTAGAAACAATCAACCTTGATCTTGAATTACAAATGAAAACAACAAGTAAAATGTCTTACCAATCCAAATAACAAAAATATAAACCATAACATGCCAAGATAAACCGCCACAAATATCTAGAAAATACCTCCAAGAGCTAGCACATCATCATCATGTAGTCCATAACCAAAGATAACACCATACCATAGCACAAGAGAACAAAAAGCTTGAAGGTATAAAAAATTCCAGTCCTTAGCTCTTCACAATGGGATATTTATGTCTTTAAAATGAGATTTCATGATCTCTATTTATACAAAATGTCTATCACATAGTTTGTCCACTTAGCAAGGGTAAAACATAAGATAAGGGGTCCAAAACCCTTATCTTACCCCTTGCATCAAAATAATATTAAAAAATTCATCTTAAAATTCACTTGTACACAAAAGAAACCCTCAAGTAAGATGATGTCACTCCTTTAGGGGACGTTTTGGCACTTGAGAAACTTGTTAGAGAAGATGTGGAATTCGTTGGGGATCTTTGATCATCCTCATCATGTGAGAAGTATTATCCATTCCTCATTTGGTGAAAATATGCCAAGTGTCAATGCGCACCTCCATCACCACCAAACCCTAGCCCCCTCATGACGTCAACCCTCAAGGAGGTGACATTTTTCCTCTCCTGGGCAAGTCGTTTGGGTGGTAGGGGCTAGGTTAGGTTTTCCATGATGTCTTCTAGGCCTCCAAAGGCACATCTCTGTCATCCGACATGCCGGCCCCAGGAATCCATCTGGTGGGCTTCTTTCCCCATGGAATCCCAAGCTAGGCTTGTTCTTCCAAAAATAGCCACCAAGCAAGGTCCTGCAAAACAAAAGGGTACAACCTCCAAAGATCTAAATTCAAAGTTATTGTGACAAGTGTAAACCATGTCTAATAAGAAAGGCAGCTAAACATGTGCATCAAATTAAACAAATGCTAGAAACCCTATAAAATTGACCAAGTTTTAGTATGGGAGGGGTGTTATAGGATTCCTATTGGGTGGACCAAATCCCTTAAGAAGGGGATGCTCCCAAGGATGGAATTTCAAGATTATGTAGTGGGTGATGAGGTGGAYGGGGTTTAGACTTCATAGGTCATTTAGTTTCATGACATACATGGGATCGTATTATCTCATTTATGGGTGCCTTTGTAGAGGGTGTATGGCACCTTTGTTTGCAATGCATTTTTTTCCATGCCCATCTTCTTGTCATTCTTTGTTTGTTTCATGTTTTAAGTAATGATTTGAAGGCCATTGTCTTGGCATGGTTTCCATATAATGAAAGTGTCACTCACAAATACCTTGCGGAAATGAGAAGGTCGGCTTGTGATGAGACCCCCTTTCTCTCAGTTGTGTAACTGAGAGCCACTACCCTGGATTGGTGACCGGATGATGGTAATTTCATACCGCTAAATACTCATGATCATGATAGGCCATATTGTGATGAGACATCATATCCTCCAAATAACCCCTTCAGTATTCATTATCATTAATTCGTGTAGGTCCCCCTTTTCTTACAGAGAAGTGTTTCATTGCTTTCTCAGGGATCCCTAGGAGAAGCATCTAGAAGGTTAATAGCTAGGATTTTATCCTTTTATGCAACAACATTCCCTCTGGGCCTTCAGCGCCTTCTTCCCATGAAATGAGATAGATGCCCTTCTTGGGTCACTAAATTCGAAGGGCCTAGAAGAGGGCAGTATGATGGGAATGTAATGAGCAAAAAGTGGTATGTATGGTTGGGAATGGTATGGTAACCCCTCAAGGGACCCCCAGTTGCAAACCTTCCCCAAAGGTTGGCCACTTACTAGTAAATCTATGACACTCACCAAGGTAAAAGAAGGTCAAAGGAATAATGTCCAAGAAGGATTTCTATAATCAAAAGTAGCTTAAATACAACATGTTCAGATGCCTTAAATATTAGGGTGATTACCTACCACAATACCTGACTTGTACCACATGGAGAAAGACCCATCTTCCTTCCATATGCTAGTTGGTGTGGTGGATGCACTGACAATGGATCAAATGCGGTGATAGAGTGGGCTTCTGTATGTGCAAGTGGATATTGCTGGCCATGTGATCACTCAACACTCCATATCTACAACTTGAGGGTGTCGATACATGATCTCCTTAGTTATCCCACAAAATGGGGATAACATCTGGCTCCTACTTGGGGACATGTACTCATCGTAGAGTGCATGAGAACCAAAACATCCCCTGGTAGACATGTTCCTACACTGAAACAAAAAACCATCAAACTAGGGTGGTTCTATCACCCTTCGTCCATATACATAAAAATAAAATAAAAACTAATTTAGAAAAGAAAATTTTAGCATTTTTTCAAAAAATTCTAAACTAAGCATGGAATCAATATGCAAGTAGAAAAAAATGAAAAATGAAATGCATCTAAACTAATATGAGCAATCAAGATGCAAATGAAAGGAAATCAAGATGACCTATCTACTTACCTGGGGGCCTTGGGGCCCTGAAGATCAAGTGATAGGTGATGTCAGGTGAAGTCATACAACCAGTGCAACCAGTTGATAATCTTGTCAAAGTATCTCCCCCTGTGCTTAATTATGTAAAAAAACAAAGACAAGTCAAGCACGTAATGATCATGAGCGTAAATAAATATATAACAAATCGTAAAATGAAACTCATGGAGATGGTTGGGAGGGAGGAAATCCTACTAGAAATAGAAACCGTCATCCTGATAATCCTGCATGAGAGTGTAATCACAAGCCTGGTCAATCCATCTCTAAAGAGGGCTACTATATGTAGACGACGACTCATCTTCATCCCTGTTAGTATGATCACTACTTCCTGAAGACCGAGAAGATATGAGAGATCCTAGGAAGACCTCATGATTTCCCTGGGAAGAGGAAATGAGGTAAGGGACATGCTCAGATATAGGAAAATAAAAACACGCCCTCTTTATGTATGAATCCCTATAGAAATCCTCAATATCAAAATAATTTATCTTTGTAGAGTGAACCTCTGATCACTTTGAGATGGCCACGTCCTAGTATTCCTTTAAAATTGGGAATGACGGTGGCTGAAAGGCTTCATACAACAAGTCTTTGATGCAGGAGCATTGCCTTTACATCAAGCGAGCCATCGCGGAGACAATCAGACAGCTGGACGAGCGCCAACACAAATTTTGAAAATCACCTTGGAAGTTGTTGCGCGATCTTAAATGAGTCATTAAGATGAAGCGCACTTGTATATTGTAACCGGACCTTGAGCCTTTAAGCTCTCGTCCTTAGTAGGTAGATGACATTTAAGATAGTTAATGCAGATAGATATAATTTAATTCTAGATTAGACTATTGGAGAGTGCAAGAGGGAAACGAGATATAGACACCCTCATTGTGCATTGTAACATTATCCAGGAAGAGCAAGAGCATGCAGAGAGCTATGTGAGAACACCCATGTACAAATACTTGAATTAATAGAAGAGATTGATTCAAAATCATGGTTTTGTGTTTGTTCTCTGTGTATTGATGATATGTTCATGAATGTTTGCTTCCTGTTATACATTTTATTTATATGCTGTGTATATGATTTCATGTTTAGAGTTTGAAGTCCGAAAGGGAAGAAGGAATGAGTTTCAATTGTTTCTCTATCTGAGCTAGAGTTCCTGCAAGGAGTGCAGTTGAAGTGTTCGCAAGGAGTGCATTGACAGGGGGCTCAGGTAGTTTAACTTTTGTTCTCATTCACCCAAAGGTGCAGTTGGGCACAGGAGCCGTGCAAGGAGTACGCAGGTAGGGTGAAGTTCAGGGTTGTGAACCTGAGCCAGAGCTAAGGACTGCTGTTGCAGATATGCGCAGAGTCAAAAGGATTCAACACTTTGAAGTTGTCGAATGTTTGCCACAAGGAGTGCGAGCAAGCGATTTCCTTCTAAGAACTTGAAGCGATGGGAAAAGATCAGGAGGTATAGAACCTTTTTATTAATCGCCAATACAAGCACAGGGAGTTTTGCCATGAAGGATTTAAATAAGTATTGCAAGTTTGCGCACAGGCGGGCAAGTTGGCGGAGGAACACTTAGCCATTCCATAGATTTCTCAAAGAAGGAACGGACGGTTGAAATTCTCCGAGGAGGATTCGCGACGTCCTGTGAGCCGTCAGATCTCACAGAGATGCATGGGAGATACAATGAGTATTCCCGAGGGTTTAAGCTCAACACAGATAGAGTCGTTGATTCAAGCTAGCTAGGGCCGTTGGATTCACTCGCGGAATCGCCTATCGGGATTTTGTGAGGGAAGAGTTGAAGATTTGGTAGTGTAAATCGCGATATGCAATATCCCGATGGTTGCATAAACGGTGTGGGGCCACAGGAGTTGGTGACATGGACAGGTGGCACGAGCTATTGGAGTTTCGTGGCCGAAAGGATCGAAACATTGACAGCAGGATTCGCGATATAGAGAAATCCAAAATCCCGATGAAGTGACAGGGTGTGGAAAGTCAACTCGCACGTGTGTCGGAGTTTCGACATATAAGGGCTCGGGAGTCGGAGAACTGAGTTGCTCGACACCACGAGTGTTGAAATCGTGATAAGGAAAGTTCCGAAATAGAAGGAAAGTTCCGAAATAGAAGGAAAGGAAATCGGGTTTCGGGGATTCGAAATAATAGCGCTTGACCACTGACCTCACGAAGTCGCGAAGTTCGATTCCCCAATAAGTAAAAAGAGGGGATTGTGCAAAGAGTTATGTGGGTGCAGATTTCCCGATAGGGAAATAGAAGAGCTATTTAAGAGTTCTTCGGGCCGTGAGAAAGAGAAGATCCTGTGAGCGGGCGTGCTTGCGGGTGCRTGCTGCGTCAGTTTGGTATTAGAGCACAGAAGGGTTCTTTGCTTTCTGTAGCAGAGAAAGAGAATTCACCATGCCGCCAAGGAGAAGGGATATGCAATCACCCGATCCACCAAAGGATAGGGAAATGCCGAGAAGAAGAGGCAGACATGTAACAGATCCAGTCATGGAGAGACAGATGCATGATCTGCGAGCTAGACTTGAGGACATGGAGACAACACAAAGACGCATGGCTAGTGCAGGGGATCTCAGTGATTCCGAAAGGGAAGCTGAGGCTGAACGGGAAGAAGAAGTTGCATCCGAAGATGCATCAAACGAGCGTTTGATCAAAGCTATTGCCAGGATGGGTGCAAGAGAAAACATGGACATTCCATTTTATGAGGGAAACTTGGATGCAGAGGAGCTTCTAGACTAGATTAGAGCTCTAGACACATACTTCGACTATGAATATGTTGAAGAGGACAAGAAAGTCAAGCATGCTGTCACACGCTTGAAGGGACATGCAACATTGTGGTGGGATTAACTACAAGCTGACATATGTTGCAAGGGCAAGCAGAAGATTAAGAGATGGGACATAATGATCGCGAAGATGAAGGCAAAATTCATCCCGAGGGATTATCAAATTACTCTGTTCAGGAGAATGCAGAACCTGAGACAGAAGCTGATGACAGTGAAAGAATACACTGAGGAATTCTACAGACTGAACATCAGGGCAGGTCATCGGGAGAGCGATGATGAAAAAGTTGCCAGGTATATGAATGGCCTGAGATATGATATCCAGGATGAGATGAGCATGGTAACCATCCGAACGGTGGAAGACGCTTATCAGATGGCTCTGAAAGCAGAGGAGAAGCTGAATCAAAAGCAGAGTCAGAGGCGCCGAGGCAGAAGTCATCCCAGAGGCAAGTCAGTTGCCCAGGATAAATACCAGAAGCCCCAGGAGGACTTTAAGAAACCTTAGACTCGAATTGAGAGGGGTGGAACCTCACAGAGAGGGCTATATGTTGAACAGAGAGGGCAACATACTGAGTAGAGGGGAGATTATGCTGATAACAACACTTTTCCTCGTACTAGAGGTAGAGGAAGAGGAAGAGGTGGAGTAATCACATGCTTCACATGTGGAAAGAATGGGCACAAGTCTTATGAGTGTCCAGATAAAAAGAAGGACATTGGAGAAACTCACATCATCGAAGCGCAGAGGCGGGATGTTGAGGCGAAAGATGCTAAAGGCGGGAGATCGCTCATGATGCGAAAATTCTTTTTGACACCCGAGAAGGAGGTGGAGAGTTCAGTCCAAAGGACCAGAATTTTTAGGACTGCTTGCAAAACCAAGGATATGGTATGCAAGGTCATTGTAGATAGTGGTAGCACGGATAATCTCGTTTCTACAGAGATGGTAGAGAAGCTGGAGCTGGAGACGACTGATCATCCAAGCCCATACAGAGTTTCGTGGCTACAAAAAGGACACCAGGTAACTGTCACTAAACAATGCTTGGTTGAATTCAAGATAGGAGGATATAATGATAAGATCTTATGTGATGTCATTCCTATGGATGTTTGTCATCTATTGTTGGGTAGACCATGGCAATATGACAGGAATGTGATTCATGATGGGAGAATGAACACATATACCCTAGAGAATAATGGGAGGACACACATGTTTCTTCCAATTAAGGATAAGGAGGTGAAGCTGGAAGTAAGAAACACAGTACTTCTCATGAGTGGGAAGGAACTTCTTAATGAGGTGAAGAAGAAGGAGGATCCACAGTTCATTGTGGTCAGAAAATCGAGGATTGTTCTGACTAGCACAAGAGTGGATGATTTACCAGAGGAGGTTCAGGAACTGCTGGAAGAGTTCACTGACATCACAGTGGATGAATTACCTCGTTCGTTTCCACCGATTAGAAGTGTGAGTCATCATATTGATCTCATACCAGGAGACAGTTTGTCGAACAAAGCCGCGTACATATTGACGCCGCAAGAGAATGAAGAGGTTAAGAGGCAAGTCCAAGATTTATTGGACAAAGGTTTAGTCAGGGAAAGCTTGAGTCCATGTGCTGTTCCAACAATACTCAGTCCGAAGAAAGACGGAGGCTGGAGGATGTGTACTGACTCGAGGGCGATTAATAAGATAATCGTCAGGTATAGATTTCCATTGCCGAGGATGGATGATCTGATGGATTACTTGAGTGGAGAAAAGTATTTTTCAAAGATTGATTTGAAAAGCGGTTATCATCAGATCCGCATGAGAGAAGGTGATGAATGGAAGACAACTTTCAAAACAAACGAAGGGTTGTATGAATGGCTTGTTATGCCGTTTGGCTTAACAAATGCACCGAGTACCTTCATGAGGTTGATGAACGAAGTCCTGAGGGATTTCATCGGAAAATTTGTCATTGTATATTTGGATGACATACTGGTTTACAGTAAATCAGTGGCAGAGCATCTAAAGCATTTGGCTACAATGATGCAGAAACTACAACAGGAGAAGTTGTTGATAAGTATGAAGAAGTCCTCATTCATGAAGACAGAGCTCATTTACTTGGGTTTTGTTATTTCAACAAATGAGTTGAGTATGGATCCAGATAAGGTGGAAGTGATCAAGAATTGGCCATCACCGAAAAACATATTTGAGGTGAGAAGTTTTCACGGATTGGCTAGTTTCTACCGAAAATTCATCAGAAATTTCAGTGGAATTAGCGCAGCAATGATGGATACAGTGAAGAAGTGGAATAAGTCTTTTCACTGGACTGAAGAGGCTGAAAAGAGTTTCAATCTGTTGAAAAGGAAGATTACGGAACAACCAGTTTTGGTGTTTCCGGATTTCCAGAAAACATTTCAAGTGAAATGCGATGCAAGTGGGTTTGCAATCGGGGCAGTCTTAAGTCAAGAAGACAGGCCGATAGCATATTTCAGCGAGAAGCTGAATGAAGTGAAATTGAATTACTCCACTTATGATAAGGAGTTCTATGATATCATACAGACATTGAAGAAATGGAGGAATTACTTGATCCCCAAAGAGTTTGTTTTGTACAGTGACAATCATGCACTGTAGTTTGTGACTCAACAGGAAAAGTTGAATCAGAAACATGTCAAATGAGTTGAGTATATGCAGAATTTCACTTTTTTGATTAAACATATTTCTGGTACTGCTAACAAAGTTGTTGATGCTTTGAGCAGGAAGTGTTTGCTGTTGCAGGAGTTCAGAGTCAAAACCTTGGGTTTTGATGATCTCAGGAACATGTACGCAGACAATCAGGATTTTAGAGAAGCGTATGAAGTAGCTAAGAATCCAGTTCTCAGAGATAGCAGCAAATGGGCCGAATACATGATCCAGGAAGGATTACTGTTTAGAGGTAATCAACTGTGTATTCCAAAATGCTCCATGAGGGAGAATATGCTGAAGGAGAAACACAGTGGAGGATTGGCAGGGCACTTTGGTCATGACAAGACGTTCACAAAGTTGAACGAGTCATATTTTTGGCCGGGAATGCGAGCGGATGTCAAGATATTTGTAGATAGGTGTAGAATTTGCCAGCATTCGAAGGGAAGAAAGCAGAATGCAGGGTTTTATCAACCATTGCCCATACCAGAGAGGCCATGGGATGGAATTAGCGTGGATTTTGTATTGGGGTTTCCAAGAACACAAAGAGGCGTTGATTCAATCTTTGTGGTGGTTGATAGATTTTCCAAAATGGCACACTTCATTCCATGTCAGAAAACTAGTGACGCGACTCACATCGTGAACCTATTTTTCAAAGAGGTCATTCGACTTCATGGGTTGCTGAAGAGTATAGTTTCGGATCGAGATACGAAATTCATAGGGCATTTTTGGAGGACCTTATGGAAGAAGTTGGGAACTAACTTGGCATTTAGTTCGGCTTATCATCCTCAGACGGATGTACAAACAAAAGTGGTCAACAGAAGTCTGGGAGACTTGCTGAGAAGCTTGGTGACAGAGCACCATACCCAGTGGGATAGTATATTACCATAGGCAAAATTTGCGTATAATGACTCATTCAACAGTAGCACAGGGAAAAGTCCATTTCAGGTTGTCTATGGCATACAGCTGAGAGGAATTTTTGAACTGAGAGATTCATAACAGACTCTGACTAGGAGCGCCAGTGCAGAAGAGTTCACCGAGGCGATGAAAGAACTTCACATCCAGGTGAAGGAGCGGTTGCAGAATTCAAGTCAGGAGTATAAACACAGAGCCGATCAACATAGAAGACAACTTCAATTTGAGGTTGGTGATTTGGTTCTGGCACATTTGAGGAAAGAAAGGTTCCCGAGAGGAACATATAATAAATTGAAGATGAAGAAAATCAGACCATGTAGGGTCTTGAGGAAATTTGGGACGAATGCTTATGAGATTGAATTAACCGATGGGATCAAAATTTCTCCGATATTCAATATCTCGGATTTGTACCCATATAGAGCTAGAGAAGTAGGAGCTGGGATTGAGCAGCCAGTGATCCAGTGGATGAAACAGATGCCAGTTGCAGATAAGCCACAGGTGGAACACATACTGGATGAGAGAGTGAGCAAGAGGACCAGACGAAAGACATACTTTGAGTATCTCGTCAAGTGGAAGAACCATCCAGTTGAAGATGCCAGCTGGGAGACTGAAGCAGAGATACAAAAGCATGGACAGATCGTGCAGGAGCCCATGAAAGTTTTCAAGTGAGGGAGTATGATGCAGGAGCATTGCCTTTACATCAAGCGAGCCAGCGCAGAGACAACCAGACAGCTGGACGAGCGCCAACACAAATTTTGAAAATCACCTTGGAAGTTGTTGTGCGATCTTAAATGAGTCATTAAGATGAAGCGCACTTGTATATTGTAACCAGACCTTGAGCCTTTAAGCTCTCGTCCTTAGTAGGTAGACGACATTTAAGATAGTTAATGCAGATAGATATAATTTAATTCTAGATTAGACTGTTGGAGAGTGTAAGACGGAAACGGGATATAGACACCCTCATTGTGCATTGTAACATTATCCAGGAAGAGAAAGAGCATGCAGAGAGCTGTGTGAGAACACCCATGTACAAATACTTGAATTAATAGAAGAGATTGATTCAAGTTCATGGTTTTGTGTTTGTTCTCTGTGTATTGATGATATGCTCATGAATGTTTTCTTCCTGTTATACATTTTCTTTATATGCTGTGTATATGATTTCATGTTTAGAGTTTGAAGTCCGGAAGGGAAGAAGGAATGAGTTTCAATTGTTTCTCTATTTGAGCTAGAGTTCCTGCAAGGAGTGCAGTTGAAGTGTCCGCAAGAAGTGCGTTGACAGGGGGATCAGGTAGTTTAGCTTTTGTTCTCATTCACCCAAAGGTGCAGTTGGGCACATGAGCCGTGCAAGGAGTGCGCAAGCCGGGTGAAGTTCAGGGTTGCGAACCTGATCCAGAGCTAAGGACTGCTGCTGCAGATGTGCGCAGAGTCGAAAGGATTCAACACTTTGAAGTTGTTGAATGTCTGCCGCAAGGAGTGCGAGCAAGCGATTTCTTTCTGAGAACTTGAAGTCATGGGAAAATCTCAGGAGGTATAGAACCTTTTTAGTAATCGCCAAGAGAAGCACAGGGAGTTGTTCCGTGAAGGATTTAAACAGGCATTGCAAGTTTGCGCACAGGCGGGCAAGTTGGTGGAGGAACACTTAGCCATTCCGTAGATTTCTAAAAGAAGGAAAGGACAGTTGAAATTCTCCGAGGAGGATTCGCGACGTCCTGTGAGCCGTCAGATCTCACAGAGGTGTAGGGGAGATACAGTGAGTATTCCCGAGGGTTTAAGCTCAGCACAGATAGAGCCGTTGATTCAAGCCAGCTAGGGCCGTTGGATTCACTCGCGAAATCGCCTATCGGGATTTCGTGAGAGAAGAATCGAAGATTTGGTAGTGGAAATCGCGATACGCGATATCCCGATGGCTACGTAAACGGTGTGGGGCCACAGGAGTTGGTGACGTGGACAGGTGGCATGAGCTATTGGAGTTTCGTGGTGGAAAGGCCCGAAACATTGACATCAGGATTCGCGATATAGCGAAATCCGAAATCCCGACGAAGTGACAGGGTGTGGAAAGTCAACTCGCGCGTGTGTCGCAGTTTCGACATATCGGGGCTCGAGAGTCGGAGAACCGAGTTGCTCGACACCACGAGTGCCGAAATCGTGATAAGGAAAGTTCTGAAATAGAAGGAAAGGTCAGCGTTGACTTGCATCGGGTTTCAGGGATTCGAAACACCAACGTTCGACCACTGACCTCGCGAAGTCGCGAAGTCCGATTCCATGATAAGTAAAAAGAGGGGATCGCGCGAAGAGTTCTGTGGGTGCAGATTTCCCGATAGGGAAATAGAAGAGCTATTTAAGAGTTCTTCGAGTTGTGAGAAATAGAAGATCTTGTGAGCGAGCGTGCTTGCGGGTGCGTGTTGCGTCAGTCTTCATCCCTAAAAAGATATGCATCACAAGTCATAGGGGATGACTGAAAATCATCATGAAAATGTTGTGACTTATCATCCCCGAATAAATCTTTAATCTTGTCATCATTAGGCTGCTACACATCCAAATCATATATGCATGAAAAGTAGTCCCCTGAAGATGAAAACTCAAACCCCTTTTCTTGAGGGATACCCTCAAATCGTAAATGGGGTCTCTATAAAAAATGAGACGACCAAAATCCCACCCGCGTCTGCCAGTCTGTATGAAAGTTTCTATATGCTCATCAACCATATCCAAAGGTTCTTTCATAATACCATCTGCATGATTGAAAATGACCATCTCTTTGTCTTCATGTGCAGGAAGAGAAGAGGTTGGGGAAACTTCAACAAGATCTTCAAATTAGTCATCACTAAGGCTAGTTGTTTCTTCAAATTCATGTGTAGGATGAAAAAAAGGTAGAAGGGCATCTTCTTCTTCAGGTAGAGGTATAGATACCGACGTCTCCTTCTTCTCATCTGGATATTGTAATTTATCAAGATCTTCTTCTTCTTGGAAAATTTCTCCATGGATTTTTTATTTAATAGAGTCTTCGCCATCTTTAATAGGATAAAAGAATTCATAATCTTGATCTTGATCTCTAACGAATTTGTAGACTTCCTCGGGCATGGAGAGAGGCTCATCGTCATTCAGGAAGTTTTCCTGGTACCCATACTTCTCGGTTATAGTGTCATATAATGAATATGTTCCATAATATGAAATGGCCACTTCCGAGGCTGAGTTTAGGGTAGGACTTTACTCATAATTGTCGAGGATGGTTCTATACTCTTCTTCTCTCCATTGACAGAACTTAACCAAAAATTCCTTGTCAGAAAAAAGTTTTATTAGTTGTTCACAAAACTCGTAATCTTCTTTTGTGCTTTCCTTGAGGCACTCAAAACTTTCCTCATTACTCTTGTCAACTTCTTGTCTTTTAATTGTTGCTTCAACAAAATATGGCAGAATATTTTCTCTCAATCCTTCAATAGGATCAAGGTCAAAACCTTTTCTTGAAAAGGAATCCTCCAAGTCTTGAATTGTATCTTCAAGACTTTGAACTTTTGGTCCCCAATGCTTAAGTAACTCTCTTATGAGGATTGTTAAAGAAGATATACTTTGTGGCTTGCAAGAATGCTTGATCCAATCCCTTTGTTCACTTCCCAAGGACAACAAGAACAACCGTAGGAATACATCCTCATGTTGTACACCCTCATAGTATATGCATCTGGTAAAGTCAACAACATGTGCTACGACCGACAATGGATTACCATTGAAATTTGTGAGGACATCAAATTGGTTTATCGGGAACTTGTTTGGATATCCGTCAATAGCTTCAATATCCAAGGCCTTGTATGCTTCATGAAAGGGCCATAGAGCCATTTTTCCATTACTTAGGGTAATACCTCAATGGAGTCGCCAGATGAGCTCAAGGCTCGTCAAAGGATGGAAATGGGAAGAAGGAAAGGCAGGTTCATGGAAAGTGGAGTCAGCAAATGAGCTTGAAGAGGAGCTCACCAAAGGTGGAAAAGGGAATGTCCCTTGGGTAGAGTCGCCAGGAAATCTAGGGAAGAAGCTTTGGGATATCTTTCCAAAGTGTCATTAGGGTTCATAAGAGGATTCAAAATCTTCCCTAGCAACAATGCCAAAATATTATCGCACAAGTTTTAGGTTGGGAAAATCCCGACCCAACCACTAAATGGAGACAACTAAGAGAGAACCTACCTACTGTCACCTTAGGCAGGTGTTCCCGTCACTTTAGAGGTGAAGTGGTCACCTCAAGGGGGGAATCTCGGTGACCCTAGGGGCGAATGAGATGGAAAATATGATATATGAATGAATGCCCCTATAGGTAAATTTTCTATATGGAGAAGGGGACTTGCAAATGAGTCTTGGGAAAGGTTTAGGGTTTCCAATTCATTGGGTACCTGCTGATAATGTTTGTACCTGCTCGAGACACAAGAAAATCCAAGTATGCTTGTAATATGTTAGGTGGACAAGCAAGTTAAGATTGCTTCCCCTAATTGCAGAAAAAATCAATGATATAGATCAGCATGTAAAAGATAATAGAGGCTGCAAAATAAGTGCTAAGAGTCTAATTGAATAAATATGAGTCAAGCTAGTAAATACTAGTTTAACCCAAGAATGAAAGAGCAAGACTTTAGCATAAAAACAAGGTTTTCATATAATATCTCTACGAAGAAATTTATCATCCTTATGGATGTAACAAACCAAGCCTTATAAAAAAAAATTAACCAACAAAAATAACACTAAATTAGCCTAAAATATGCACCTAGGTTAGAATTTATTTAGGGCAAAGTTTTAGCAAGTTTCTAGGGCCACTTTAGGAGTTATCTAGGTTTAGAGGGTTAGATATCTGCAACCCTAATGGATGTAGGTTAGTTTTATTACAACATCATTTTTATTGGGTCAAAGGGGACGTATCAATGAGGCAAGATAGCCTGCTTCAATGAGGCAAGATATCCTAAGGATCAAGAAACAATACCCAAGTGAGAGAACTTCAACTTTTTACATTTACCAATCCACTATTTTATTTCTCCAATGCAACGACTAGTGACTTTGATTAAAGGGTTAATTGGATCAAAATTAAAGAGCTAAATATACTACCTCCTTGCGGGTATAAATCCTCTTATTCCCCAAGGCAAGCAACCTAGCTAGGGTTTGGTCTAAGGGGTGTATGTCCTTATAAACCTTTGCAAACAATAATTCTATGCTTAAATTTATGGTGGAGATAAATTAGAGGTGTATGCACTTATACTCCCTACTTATCCTTAGAAACAATCAACCTTGAGCTTGAATTACAAAATATAGCAAGAAGTAACATGTCTTACCAATCCAAATAGAAACAAGTAAAATGTCTTACCAATCCAAATAGCAACAAGATAAACCATAACATGCCAAGATAAACCACCACAAATAGATAGAAAATTCCTCCAAGAGCTAGCACATCATCATCATGTAGTCCATAACCAAAGAGAACACCATACCATAGCACAAGAGAAAACAAATCTTGAAGGTAGCAAAATTTTTAGTTCTTAGCTCTTCACAAAGGGAGAGTTATGTCTTTAAAATGAGATTTCATGATCTCTATTTATACAAAATGTCTATCACATAGTTTGTCCACTTAGCAAGGGTAAAACATAAGATAAGGGGTCCACAACCCTTATATTACCCCTTGCATCAAAATAATATTAAACAATTCATCTTAAAATTCACTTGTACACAAAAGAAACCCTAAAGTAAGATGATGTCACCCCTTTAGGGGACGTTTTGGCTCTTGAGAAACTTATTGGAGAAGATGTTGAAGTCGTTGGGGCTCTTTGAGCCTCCTCATCATGTGCTAAGTCTTATCCATGCCTCATCCGGTGAAAATATGTCAAGTTTCAATGTGCACCTCCATCACCACCAAACCCTAGCCCCCTCATGACGTCAACCCTCAAGGAGGTGACATTTTTCCTCTCCTGGGAAAGTATTTTTGGTGGTAGGGAATAGGTTAGGTCCGTCATGATGTCTTCTAGGCCTCTAAAGGAACATCTCTGTCATTTGGCATGCGGGCCCTAGGAATCCATCCAATGGGTTTCTTTCCCCATGGAAGCCCAAACTAGGCTTGTTCTTCTAAAACTGGGCACCAAGCAAGGTCCTGCAAAACAAAAGGCTGTAATGTTCCTGACTTGGCTAGTCTAGGAAACGTTGCTAATGTGTGTGTAGGATCAAGGGTTTACAACATATAAATGATCATACAAATAATAAACGTGACAAAGGACTACAAAGTTTGTATTATGATATCTCTGTGGATTACAAAATGGCCGAATGCGGCTAAATAAACTGACAATACTCGACTAGATCAATAGACAAAGGATCTTAGCCGGAATACAAATAAGCAACTGCGGCTGAATAAAATAAAAACACTCGGCTAGATCAAAAGACAAAAGGATCTTAGCCGGAATACAAATAAGAAACTAAAAGATAATACCCAGAATATGGGAGCACTGCAGGATCAATGAAGAATGATGGAAGACCTGGATGATCTTCCCGGTGACTAGGG
>SNQJ01S0040002.1:52543-91395 GCA_010110895.2 Picea sitchensis
GAGCTCTCAAACAAGCAGCAGCTTGTAAAACAAAGGTAGCTGCCTCACATTGAGTTGGTGCTCAATTGTAAATGATGTACAGAACAGAAAAAGACTACCTATCATTTCAAAGAAGAAGAGGTTTTCTCCCTTTATGGGTTTCCTCGTGAAAATCTGTCTCTGTGTGTATTTTATGTGTGACTGATGATCTTTACTCTTACTGCTCATATGCTGTACATTGATGATAACCACATGAAGAAATATTAATAATGGTTTAATAAGTATAAAATTGTTTAAGCTTATATACAACTGATTCACCCCCCCCCTCTCAGTTGTTTTAGTATTTCCAACATAGTGCAGGATCAGTTAGAGAAGAGTCAGGCCAAGTACAAATTGCACCATGACAAGCATCGAGTCTATCATCATTTTCAAGTCAACGATTAGTTATGGTTGTATATCAACAAAGACAGGTTGAAAGGAGAAGGTAAGAAACTGAAACCCATCAGGTATGGTCCTTTCAAGATTGTGGAAAAGGTTGACAATAATGATTTTCGATTATATTAACCGCCTTATATGCGCATTTATTCAATTGTGAATGTAGAAAATTTGAAGTTGTATGAACCTCCGATGATCGTTGATCCCGAGGAAGATACATAGGTTCCTACTATTGATGATTTGGCATCTGAATATATGAATGAGTTGCAGGAAGACATCATCCCGAGCAAAAAGGTTTGAACTTCAAGGCGAGGAGATGTCGAATATCTTCGAGTCGGACTCAAGGGGATGAATCCAAGCAAGGCAAGGTGGATAGATATCGGAAAATTGAGGGAGTTGTACCCTCACCTATTGTCTGTTTAAATAAAAAAAATTATGGTCCAAAAGATTTCAAGAGGAGAGGATTGATATAGGAGGATCATGTTTCAACGCAAAATGACAGAGAGGTCCAGTCAACTCCTTGTCCGATGTTCGGTTCAGTATTCAGATTGTTTATTTTATCCTCCAATGATTCTCGATGAATGTTTTTTTTGTCATGGGTCAATATGATGTCATGGTCATGTGGTTCGAATTTGGTATTGTAATGATGTAAAAGTGTCATGGTGGTTGACCCTATGGTGAAATTCCTTACAAGTGTAAAGACCTAAACCTAGCACAAATCAAATTACAACTTAACCTAAGGTATAACACCCTTTTAGACCATATGTTAAAACATTACAATACAAACTTCATAATAAACCTACAATCCTAACCGCCAGTTACCAAACTTTAGGGGTTAAATTTTTATCATAAAGTTATTTTTGGGTTTTTTTGAATTAAAATTGCACTAAGGTTGTATTAACACCTTATCCCTAGTCACTTAGGTGTCGCTACATGAGAATACCAAGCCACATCAAATCTGATTTGCTCAACCATATGCCCAAATTGGCAACAAGGAAATCAAAGACTAGGCTATAAAGCCATGACAATTTTGTTTTCCTTCAGGGAAGACATGAGTGTTCTTGTATTTAGAATTGGAGCGAGAGAGGCAATTTTTTTTCCAGGGTTTCTTGGTCATCCGGAAGCGGAATTGAGCATAGAGACAGGTGTTGGAAATATAGGAGAGAGAGATTTTTGTTGTCAGTGACCAAAGGTTCCTGCGATCACATTCAGTCTGACATATTTTCTGTGTAAAGACTTCCTCGAATCAATCCTAATAAAGCAGACACCCAATTTGAAAGCGGACCTGGAGACGTAGTCCACCAGGGATGAACTCCATAATCAAATTTTGTTGTCTCTTTTCTCTGTTCTCTATTGTGATTTCATGATTAATATGACGCTGGTTTAAGTCGTAAATGAATTAGTTTTCCTTTAGTCTTCCACATTAAGAAACATAGTTAACAATTACTTCATCTATGGCAATTAATCAATTCTACTTCAACACTTAATTTTCGATCACATTCAGATCACTAGCTGGTGTGGTGGATGTGATGACAATGGATCAAATGTGGTGGATTGGGATTATGTATGTGCAAGTGGATACTTCTAGCCATATGATCTCTCAACACTCCATATTTTCAACCTGAGGGCCTCGAGACATGATCTCCTTAGTTATCCCACAAAATGGGGATAAGAGAGTCCGCTCAAGACCCTATGACATTGATGGCTCAAATATTTGAAGAAATCATAACCAACCTTTCTCAAAATCAAACCCTCATGATGAACAAGATTGTTAACATGGAGAGAACGCAATGGTCAACCACAAAGATGAAACCTTGGGTGGTAACCTATACCTCCAAGTGAGAAAAGGGTTTCTAATGCTTTAGCACCTACTAATGTTATAAACCAAGAAGAGATCCCTTGGTGTTTTCCTTGTGGATATTCCCATTGGGAGCATGAGTTTCCCAAGATCCGTGATGRTGATGGTAATAATAAGGACTCTATGAACTTTCTCGATACATTGGATTCCATCTATACCATATCTTCCCAAGAGTACATCAACATGACCATGGAACAATTTGCACAAGATAAGAAAGAAGCTACTAGAAAATATAGAATGCAAATTTTGAATCAAATGGATGAAGAGTCGAGGGAGAGACTCAGAAAATGAAAATCCAAGTTTATACTAGAAAGAAGAATGTGCATGAGACCCTTCCTAGTGATCCTAGACTCCCTCATACTAGACCTCCTTTGCCATTAGGTCCTCATGAACCAACCTTGCCTAAGAGTAATGATATAGAATTGAATTATTGATATGGCTAATATCTTGACAAAAATTAATATACATGTTCCCCTTACTGAGATGATGAAAATTCCTTCTATGAGGGACAATGTAAAAAGGATCTTAAATATCTAAGAAGAGTTTGAGCATCCTCCTATATTTCTGCAAGATAATCATTTTGAACCAACTAGAGAGAAACATGTACCTTTTTCATCTCCTTAGTAGTGAATGATCTATGGCTTCGTAATTGTATGCTTGACTTTGGGGCATTTTCTAATGTGATAACTTTAAATGTCATGAATCAGTTGGGGTTAAAGATCATAAGGCCATATGGGAATGTTTTTGGAATTAACTCAAAGAATATTAAGGTGTGTGGCTTGATTAAGGATCTTGAAGCTCAGTTTTCTAATTATCATGAGGTTTCTATTGTGATGGATGTTGTAGTCATTGATGTACTTGATACTTGGGGAATGCATTTATCTAGGAAATGGGTTGCAACATTAGGTGGAATTTTATAGATAGAATTTTATTTTTCCACCATCCCAATAGGAAATGGGAACTATGCTACTTCGTATAACCAACCAAGGATAAGAAATCATGTGGAAGATCCTAACAACATGGATTCTTAGAGTTCTTCTGAATTGGACATGCCTTCGAAGGAAGGGAACTTCAAGGAACCTATGGATCCTCCTCTTGATATTGGATTTTATCAAGACTTGGATGAGCTCCCTTTTTCTCAAGAAGATGACATCAATGATGTGATATGGCCTAAGAACAATGACTACCAAGAACAACTTGATAAGTACAAAGATAAATATTTGGGCTCTATTGCAATTTTGAAGCCAAGTAATGAAAATAAATTACATTTTTCTGAGGATGATCAAAAGAACATTGCCTTAATGAGGTCCCACCCTCCTAATTTGGAACAAAGAAAAGACTCTCAAGAAGGTGAAGGAATGGCTGATTCTAAAGTAAGAGAGGAATATTTTCAACAAGGGAGATTGGTGTTTATATGGGACAAGAAAAAGGGCAAGCCAAATAGGCGCAAGGAATTTGATTGTTTGTGGCAAGGCCCTTATAAGATCGAGAAGTATGAGAATGATTCCTTTTATTTATCTACGATGAAGGCAAGGAGATTTCCACTACCCATGAGTGGATCCCTTCTCAAGCCTTATTATGATGAAGGAACATGAATTCTTATAATAGGTTAGAGTAGGTCATGTTGTGTGCTTGTTTTATTGCATTATTTTTATTAATATTATTTATTTATTTATTATGCATCCGTGTTAGTTTAGCATATATGTGTTATAAAAAAATTATATATTGATGAAATTGAATTTTTTTCTTTCTCGCATGGTTTTATATTTTCATAAACTAGGGTGGATAACATCCCCCTGCTTTTTGTTGCTGATGATTTTATGTTAGAATGTAGCAGTAATTTTAGAGTGATGCAGGTTGCAAGTCTTGGAGTACCAGAGATGTTGAGGTTCTCATGCACTCTACGATGAGCACATGTCTCCATGTTGGAGCTAGATGCTACCCCCTCTCTCACCGAGGGGTAAATAGAGGAGAACATGTCTCATGGTCCGCAATGAAAACAATGATCCCAATGATGATGATTGACATTATCCACATGAAACCCCCCCCAAATTCCTCATTCCTCATTAGCATATCTCATCACACATGATTAACATTTATCATTGGAAGATGGTGGTCCAACACATTGTGAAGTACATTGATCCTTGTTTCATATAAAGTGTCATATTTAATTCTTTTGGCATGTGAGTGAGGATCATGGGTTGAATTTGTATAATGAATCACAAGCTCATAAGTTATGATCTTTTCCTTGTTTCACCTTGGTGGCCATATTTAGTATCCTAGTCCCATGTTGTCACTCTTGGGGAACATGGGTACTACCGGGAGGTTTTGATAAAGGTAATGTACCGCTCTCCCATACTTAACACTTTCCATCCTAGGGCCTTCCACGGTGTAATAAACTTTGGTATGGTTGTTACATGTACACCAAAAGGTCTCGTGGTTCATCCTCCTATGAGAAGAAGCGACATAATGTTGAGGTTGATGCAGATGCTTTAAAAATATATAAAGAAAGAAAACAATGTGGGATAATGAATGACCAACTTTAAAAAGACAAAGGACAACTTGAGCTTTCCCCCCTCACTATGAGGTGATGACCCCTAGTCCTAATGAACTAAATGCATATCAAAATGAAACGGACTTAATCCCAACACGAAAGAAAAGAAAGACTAAAGTGTTTGAAACCTGAAAAGGGGACTTGCAATGCATAAAATGAATATCAAAAGGAAAGAAAGGGGTTTGGAATACACACACTACCGAGGAAAGAGTATCTCAAGCAACAAGCACTCCCTCTACAAAGGTGCTTATGGAACTGGACCAAACATGGTACCTTGCATGTTAATTACTACATCACCATGAAGTCACCACAACATGTTTTCATTCACCATACTTACACTTAGATAGGTRTCTTGGGAAATATCCCCCTACTTGGGTACTGACACACCTAATAGGGTCTTTTGATGGTCCTCCCATACTTAAACTTGCCAAATTGCATATAGTCTTGAGCTAATGTGAAGTTTGAAGGGGATATCTAATGTGAAKTGCTCATGTGGCTTATGTATTAAGTGATGGCTTACTTTATATGATTCTAAGGACTCTTGAACCTTGTGATTATTGGTCTTGCTTGATTATATGAATTTGAATGACTTGGGTTCACTTGACATAGTCTTTTGGAGGACAACCTCTTGATTTCACCCAAGACATTATGCATTGTATGCAGGACATAGCATGTGTGATGCAGAGCATTGGGAAATTTGATGACTTGGCACATTCAAATACATCCTCTCACACCCCTTAAACCTTGGATGATGGACATATGAGCTATTATATTGCATATATGGTCATGTTGGTAGGAAGATAGGAAGGAAGCCCACATTTTGGATAGTGCACCCTAGGGCTTTCCCAAGCTTGGATGGATGACATTGCACTGACATTTGAATGGAAACCCATTAAAGAGATGACATCCCTCCTCTCCACGCTAAAATATGTCCTTTTCACCTGGGACATTGAGCATATTGATGTTGATGTCATGTACTAGATGTTTTTACGGGGTTATCTTGCCCTTGGGGCACCATTAGATGATGATTTGGGTCCTTGATGATATGGCATGACCTTTGATGAGGAGACATGACCCTCACCTTGATTTACACCACTGGATGATGAGACGTGGACTTTGGAGGCCCTTGCACCCTCTTTAATATTGAAGCCACCTTCTTTGGAGCTCCTTGCACCCACACATGTAATCATGGAGGAGACATTTTGGTGTATTAACATGTATTATTATTCTTTGAGGTTATTTGAGGGGTCGAACTTGACCTATCTCACTTGTATAATGGACATTTTATGCTTTTAGGTATTTTGAGGGTTCATAGTGCTAGGGTTTCCTCATATAAAGAGGCCAACACTACCTCATTTGTAAAACACAAATCACCACTTGTGAGAAACATCACTACTGGTTTTCTTTTCTCTCTTTTTTTTTTTTTTCTACGGAGTACTTGTGCACACTTTTGGAAGGACACTATTGTGGATGTTTTATCTTGTTTTGGTGGATGACATTTGAGTTAACATTTCCTCATGCATAGTGACTTGGTTTAGTAAGGATTATTCTTCAAGTTTAAGTTCTTTCTCATGGTATATTATGGGATGCTCTATAGATGGTTAATTGTTGCATGCTTCCTTGTATGCTAGTTTCATTTTTGCTAGAAACCCTCTAAGGGATTAAGATTGTTTATCCCCCTCCCTATTTTCATTCATCTTAATTTTTTGAAGCATTTAAGACCTAGTCTAGCGGTTAAGATTGTTTATCCCCCCAGGGTTTGTCTATGCTAGTTCAATAACTAGGGTTTATGAGGGGATAAGCCTTAGGGTTTGACATATTTCACTTAAATTTTCAAGCTAGACACTATAGAAGAATGGGGGTGACACTAGGGTTTATGAGGCTATAAAATCTAGTGTTAGTTTCTTTGAGGTTTAATCCTAGGCCTATGAGGGTACAGTCCTAGGCTTTCAAACCTACAAGTCTTCTTGGCTATCTAAATTCCAATTTAAGGTATTTCTTGACTCCATTTGCTAAAGAAGGAAAACAAAACTAGTCTTTTTCTTACAAGTGATAAAAAACCATAATTAATACTCTCTCTCTAAAACAACTTGTTAGTTAGATACTTTATTGCATTCACATGCTCATACTAACTCAACGCTTTGCATTCTAAGCTATTTATTTGTTGCTATTATAAAAGTTTGCTACAACCATTAGGGCTTGAGAATATTGTTGATCATTGACCTAGTTTCATGCTCTTAACTTCATGCAACTATTGGTGGATGATTTGTAAGTGTTTCTATTGTTATTATACATATTTCCATCCATTTATTTGTTGATTTAGAGATGATATATCATTGATGTTATAAAACTGTCATATGTTGAAGTATACTACTCCTTACTGCAAGTTTTATTACAACAACCCTTTTCCTTTGATAGCTACTGTTTTGGGGATCATTCTTCTTTCCTTAGACTTGATATTTGTCATTGAATTCATTGGAACACTTCTCTCTCTCATACACACATTATCGATTACCTTGTCTAAACCCATCCTAACTTTGTCTTTCTTCCTAGACCTAGCCTATCTCTCTAAGTGACCAAGACAGGGGGCCACAGACTTGCATTTAGCTTGCTATAGGATCCCTTGAGTTCACAAGGGAAAACTCATGTGTTTTCAATCCTCATCCATCACTAAAATGAGGGAAGTACTTCCCTAGGTGACAATGAAAATTAATTCCATTTGTTACGCAAGTTTAACATCTTGTGAAGGATTTGCACAAGTGCTATATTTTGTGATAACAATCCCCAAAAGCACATTTGGAGTGATTCACAAATAATCGGTTGTCTCTAAAGAGTTTTAAGGACTTATCAACATTCTATTTGTGTGATTTCCATGTTTTACAATAGATCAAGGTATCATCGAAGAATACTGGCACACAATTGCGTAGGAAGGGTTTGCAAATCTTGTTCATGATACTTTGGTAAGTGGATGGATAATTACAAAGGCCAAAAGGAATCGCTAGAAAATCATAATGACCTTCGTGTTGATGATTTCAACTATGTGAGACAATCTCCAGCTTACAAACCTGTGAAATGTGGATCATTGCAACCATGTGAGATATTCTCCATCTTACAAACCTAAGAGAAATCCCATGAAAAGGTTGGGTGGTTCCTATCTGAGACAGAGCTAGAACTTAGAGATGACCTCCTACATTCAGATATTTGAGAAGAACTCTAGATGATTATCCTGCGGGAAAGGTGATTTGTTGAGTTAGACGTCCCTGTGGCTGAGCACAAGGTGAACATGTGAAATCCCAAAGTGCTGGGTGCATCGTCATGAGAAAATAAATGAAGATGATGTATTAGCCTCCTCTGAGAAGAAGAGTTGATGAGAAACTCCAGATGACACTCTTGTGTAATATAGTGGGAAACAAAGATCTGTTGAGTGGACGTGCCTGTGGACGAGCACATGTGAATGTGTGAAGAAGTGGTTCCTCTGTGTAATGTAGTGAGCCAGAGATATGGACATCCTTATGGATGTGACCCTAGTGGATGAGAACTAGTGGGTGTATCAGATCCCTTTCTATATTGTTCAAGAGTCAGACCTATCTGTAACCCTAATTGTAATGTAAAGGGTACAGGTCGGCCCCACCTTAATGTGACTGGTAATTAATGTAAAAGATAATTAATTTGGTTAATATTAATTATATTATAATCTAGTGAGGTCAGTCCTATTTTTCCAATAGACACTTCCGTTGATAGGTTCAGGTTAGTATAAGTAAAGGTAAATTCCCCATTGAGGAATCATATATTTCACATGATTTTGGAAATTTCAGCAAGTACATCTTCTTGGGAAAAGTGCACACCTCTCTTGGGCGCTAGTCTTCTAGGGTTTGAGCACCCTCTATGTGATAGGTATTATTGGTAGTGAAGGTATTTATATTGAAGAATATAACAAAGGATTTGGATAGGTTTTCTTCCCTTGTTGAGAAGGGTTTACTAGGATACTTCTTGTGTTCTTGTGCATGGTGTTTGTTCTTGTGATCTTGGTTGCTGCAAAATTATTGTTTATGGTTAAGACAAATGAAAAATTGGAATGAATTACATGCTTAACCTAGATTATTGAAAAATTAACATGGTATCATAGCATAGTTCTTGAAGAACCCATTGCACAAAAAACTTTCATCCATCCTCTCTCTCTCCTGCAGAAACCATACGACCCTCCTAGGGTTTCCAGAAATTATATATGGCCTACCCTTTTGGGGGATTTCAGCACTTGGCACTTGGACGTTGGAGATAAAAAGAGGATATGAGTGTATGAACTCCTTCATCACACCTCCAACAAGCTTCAAAATGCATTTATGAGCAGTTTGACTTTTTGGCCCTAGGGTTTCTAGGGTTTCGCTAATTTCTGCATAAATTTCAGAATTAGGGTTTATGCAACTCCTTGAAGGAGCTCTTCAGCTCACCAGTGTTCTCCTATATTTCAAAGGCTTATTTTTGGCAGTCATAAGTCCAAATAAACCTAAAATTTCTAGCCTAGCCTAGGCATTAGGTTTACTAGCCAAGTTGACAAGGGTTTGTAAAAAAACAAAAATCCAAAAATGAGCAAAATCATAATGGGAGGAAAGATTGATGATTCAAGCAAACTTAGTTCCAGGAAAACAATACCTCAAATAAATGAATACATCAACATATCAACACCCTCAATTATGCACTTGTATATATATTATTTGTATCATTGTCATGGGGGTAATTGCATGATGAAGGAACCTTTTGTTGAAGTCATGGATCTAGAGGGATCTTAGTGCATTCAGAGGAACGACACTCTGGAAGTGAAGACTCCAGGTTTGATTGTTGTAATTTTCATTCCTCTAACCTATATTTATAAAGTTTTCTACATTACAAGTAGGTGTTTTAGATGGGACAACAATCCTTAAATTGTTTTGATTCTAGAGATGTATTCATTATTCTCCTTTAGGAGATATTCTTGTTTTGGTTCCTCTTGTTTTCTTGTTCTAGACAGGTTAAGAAAACAATAAGATGCTTATACTTCATAGGGAGTCACTTGACTCAGAGGGAGTCAAAACTATATGAGAAAGAGGAATAATAGAACCATCATTGAGACAACCAATGCAATAATGCATGATCAAAATATTTCTAGGATTCCATGAGCAAAAATATGCATGCCATAGTATATGTTCATAACAAGAGTCTTCACCAGACTTTGAAAAACATAACTCCCAAAGAAGTATTCACTTGAATGAAGCTTGAGATTTAACACTTCAGGTTATTTGGGTGCCTAATGTATTTTCATGTACCCAAAGAGAAGAATTCGAAGCTAGATCCTTTAGAAAGAAAGGATACAGTGAATCTTCAAAGACATTCCAGATCGACATCCCTGGTCAGAGACAAATTGGGACAAACAGAGATGTTGTCCCTAAAGAAGAGATAGTCTTTCAAAGACCAAGATAATCTCAGATGGAGATTGACAGTGAGACGATACCTTCTTCCCCTTCAACATTTCAGAGGGAGACATATATTATTCCAGTTGATCCAGTTTCTCCAGTGGATATGTTCATAGGTATTACAGTAGGGCATAAAAGGCCTACCTAGACTCACTTTAAAAGAGGTAAAGAAACATACAAGCCTCTCAAGGCACATCCCGAGAAAGAAAAAGATATTTTCGAGCTATCAATCCCAACAACTTTTTTTTCTACGGAGTACTTGTGCACACTTTTGGAAGGACAATCTTGTGGATGTTTTATCTTGTTTTGGTGGATGATATTTGAGCTAACATTTCCTCATGCATAGTGAATTGGTATAGTAAGGATTCTTCTTCAAGTTTAAGTTCTTTCTCATGGTATATTATGGGATTCTCTATTAGATGGTTAATTGTTCAATGCTTCCTTGTATGCTAGTTTCATTTTTGCTAGAAACCCTCTAATGGATTAAAATTGTTTATCCCCCTCCCTATTTTCATTCATCTTAATTTTCTGAAGCATTTAAGACCTAGTCTAGCGGTTAAGATTGTTTATCCCCCCAGGGTTTTTCTTTTCTAGTTCAATACCTAGGGTTTATGAGGGGATAAGCCTTAGGGTTTGACATATTTCACTTAAATTTTCAAGCTAGACGCTATACAAGAATGAGGGTGACACTAGGGTTTATGAGGCTATAAAATCTAGTGTTAATTTCTTTGAGGTTTAATCCTAGGCCTATGAGGGTATAGTCCTAGGGTTTCAAACCTACAAGTCTTCTTGGCTATCTAAATTCCAATTTAAGGTATTTCTTGACTCCATTTGCTAAAGGAAAACAACACTAGTCTTTTTCTTACAAGTGATAAAAAACCATAATTAATACTCTCTCTCTAAAACAACTTGTTAGTTAGATACTTTATTGCATTCACATGCTCATACTAACTCAACGCTTTGCATTCTAAGCTATTTATTTGTTGCTATTATAAAAGTTTTCTACAACCATTAGGGCTTAAGAATATTGTTGATAATTGACCTAGTTTCATGCTCTTAACTTCATGCAACTATTGGTGGATGATTTGTAAGTGTTTCTATTGTTATTATACATATTTCCATCCATTTATTTGTTGATTTAGAGATGATACATCATTGATGTTATAAAACTGTCATATGTTGAAGTATACTACTCCTTACTGCAAGTTTTATTACAACAACCCTTTTCCTTTGATAGCTATTGTTTTGGGGATCATTCTTCTTTCCTTAGACTCGATATTTGTCATTGAATTCATTGGAACACTTCTCTCTCTCATACACACATTATCGATTACCTTGTCTAAACCCATCCTAACTTTGTCTTTCCTCCTAGACCTAGCCTATCTCTCTAAGTGACCAAGACAGGGGTCGGTAGACTTGCATTTATCTCGCTATAGGATCCCTTGAGTTCACAAGGGAAAACTCATGTGTTTTCAATCCTCATCCATCACTAAAATGAGGGAAGTACTTCCCTAGGTGAAAATGACAATTACTTCCATTTTTTACGCAAGTTTAGCATCTTGTGAAGGATTTGCACAAGTGCTATATTTTGTGATAACAATCCCCAAAAGCACATTTGGATTGATTCACAAATAATCGGTTGTATCTCAAGAGTTGTAAGGACTTATCTACATGCTATTTGTGTGATTTCCATGTTTTACAATAGATCAAGGTATCATCGAAGAATACTGGCACAAAATTGCATAGGAAGGGTTTGCAAATCTTGTTCATGATACTTTGGTAAGTGGATGGAGAATTACAAAGGCCAAAAGGAATCACTAGAAAATCATAATGACCTTCGTGTTGATGATTGCAACTATGTGAGACATTCTCCATCTTACAAGCTCGTGAGATGTGGATCATTGCAACCATGTGAGATATTCTCCATCTTACAAACCTGAGAGAAATCCCATGAAAAGGGTGGGTGGTTCCTATCTGAGACAAAGCTGGAACTTAGAGATGACCTCCTCCATTCAGAGAGTTGAGAAGAAATCCAGATGATTATCCTATGGGAAAGGCGATCTATTGAGTTAGACGTGCCTGTGGCTGAGCACAAGGTGAACATGTGAAATCCCAAAGTGCTGGGTGCATTGTCATGAGAAAATAAATGAAGATGATGTATTAGCCTCCTATGAGAAGAAGAGATGATGAGAAACTCTAGATGACACTCCTGTGTAATATAGTGCGAGACAAAGATCTGTTGAGTGGACGTGTTTGTGGATGAGCACAGGTGAATGTGTGAAGAATTGGTTCCTCTGTGTAATGCAGTGAGCCATAGATATGGACATCCTTATGGATGTGACCCTAGTGGATGAGAACTAGTGGGTGTATCAGATCCCTTGCTATATTGTTCAAGAGTCAGACCTGTCTGTAACCCTAATTGTAATGTAAAGGGTACAGGTCGGCCCCACCTTAATGTGACTGGTAATTAATGTAAAAGATAATTAATCTAGTTAATATTAGTTATATTATAAGCTAGTGAGGTTGGTCCTGTTGTGCCAATAGAAACTTCCGTTGACTAGTTCAGGTTAGTATAAGTAAAGGTGAATTCCCCATTGAGGAATCATATATTTCACATGATTTTGGAAATTTCAGCAAGTACATCTTCTTGGGAAAAGTGCGCACCTCTCTTGGGCGCTAGTCTTCTAGGGTTTGAGCACCCTCTATGTGATAGGTATTATTGGTGGTGAAGGTATTTATATTGAAGAATATAACAAAGGATTTGGCTAGGTTTTCTTCCCTTGTTGAGAAGGGTTTCCTAGGATACTTCTTGTGTTCTTGTGCATGGTGTTTCTTCTTGTGATCTTGGTTGCTGCAACATTATTGTTTATGGTTAAGACAAATGAAAAATTGGAATGAATTGCATGCTTAACCTAGATTATTGAAAAATCAACATGGTATAAGAGCATAGTTCTTGAAGAACCCATTGCACAAAAAACTTTCATCCATCCTCTCTCTCTCCTGTAGAAACCATATGACCCTCCTAGGGTTTCCAGAAATTATATATGGCCTACCCTTTTGGGGGATTTCAGCACTTGGCACTTGGATGTTGGGGATAAAAAGAGGATATGAGTGTACGACCTCCTTCATCGCACCTCCAACAAGCTTCAAATTGCATTTATGAGCAATTTGACTTTTTGGCCCTAGGGTTTCTAGGGTTTCTCTAATTTCTGTAGAAATTTCAGAATTAGGGTTTATGCAACTCCTTGAAGGAGCTCTTCAGCTCACCAGTGTTCTCCTATATTTAAAAGTCTTATTTTTGGCATTCATAAGTCCAACTAAACCTAAAATTTCTAGCCTAGCCTAGCCATTAGGTTTACTAGCCAAGTTGACAAGGGTTTGTAAAAAATAAAAAATCCCAAAATGAGCAAAATCATAATGGGAGGAAAGATTGATGATTCAAGCAAACTTAGTTCCAAAAAAACAAGACCACAAATAAATGAAGACATCAACCTATCAACACCCTCAATTATGCACTCGTATATATATTATTTATCGTGTCATGAGTGTAATTGCAGGAGGAAAGAACCTTTTGTTGAAGTCATGGATCTAGATGGATCTTAGTGCATTCAGAGGAGCAACACACTAGAAGTGAAGAATTTAGGTTTGATTGTTGTAATTTTTCATTCCTCTAACCCTATATTTCTAAAGTTTTCTACATTCTGAGTAGGTGGTGTAGATGGGACAACAATTCTTAAATTGTTTTGATTCTGAGGATGTACTCATTATTCTCCTTTGGAATATATTAACATTTTAGTTCCTCTTGTTTTCTTGTTCAGACAGGTTAAAAACAAAATAAGATGTTTATCCTTCATAGGAGTCACTTATTTCGAGAGAGTCAAAACCATTTGAGAAAGAAGAATAGAACCATCATTGAACAATAATCTGATAATGCATGATCAAAATATTTTTAGGATTCCATGAGCATAAGTATGCATGCCACAATATATGTTCATAACAAGAGTCTTCATCGGACTTTGAAAACATAACTCCCAAAGAATTATTCACTTGAATGAAGCTTGATATTGAACACTAGGTTGTTTGGGTGCCCAATGTATTTCCATGTACCCAAAGAGAGAAAGTCCAAGCTAGACCTTTAGGGAGAAAGAATAAATTTATGGGATAACAATGAACTTTCGAAGAAACATCAGATCTACATCCTTGGTCAAAAACAGATTGAGACAAGAAGAAATGTTGTCCTTGAAGAAGAGATAGTCTTTCCAAGACCAAGAGAATCTCAGAGGGAGATTGACAATGAGAAAATACCTTCTTCCTTCTTGAGTTTAGAGGGAGACATATATTATTCAGTTAGTCGGTTTCTCTAGTGGATATGTTGGAGGTATTACAATAGGGGCATAAAAGGCCTACCTAGACTCACTCTACAGAGGTAGAAACATCTGAAGCTTCTCAAGGCACATCCCGAGAAAGAAAAGAGATTTTGAGGCTATCCTTTAGTCATGAGCCACTTCATTGATACTGATCCTCCTTGTCTTAGAGAAGAAATAGGAAAACAAGTGTAAATGAGATTCCATAACAAAAGAATACCAATATATTTTTAAAAGAATGAGGTATAAGATATTAGGGAACATAAGGGAAGTTCATGGTAACTTCAAGTGGATCTATAAGATCAAACATGGAGATGATGGAAGTGTCGAGAAATAAAAATAAGGATCTATAGCCAGAAGTTTCCCACAAACAAGGAGAGTTGTCTATGATGAGACACTTGATCGATTAAGACCGATACACTTCGCCACTTGGTTGGAAACTATATAGGATAGATAGATTCTTGATGAGTTTGGATTTCATCAAAGAGTGTTGTTGATCCAAACCTATAATTAATTCTGATGTTGGTGATGAGAGCCTGATTTGATGACTTATTAGAAGGTCTTGTTGTTGGATACAAGTAATCCTTGACTTCTAAATTTGAGATAAAGAATATGAAATTATGATGCACTACTTCTTGGGACAAAACCTTAATGAGAACCGATGAGATTTTCCTAAAGTCCAAGAAAAAATGCTCAGTGAAAATATTAAAGAAGTTAAGTATGACAGAATGCAAAATCCACCGTAATGGATTTAAAGAAAAATATTGTTGATGATTCAGACGAGACTGATTCACGGTTGATTGGATCACTAATTTATCTAGTTAACACGAGACTTGATTCATACCATCTTGAGAATATGTTTAGATCATTTCATTAGTCAACCGAGACAGACTCACTCAACAACAACAAAACATGCATTGATATATATATGCGGCATAGTTGGATATGGCATGAGATATGCCTCGGGTGTAGAACTTTAGTTTCTGAGGATATGTCGATTCATATTAGGCAATCACAGTGGGCCAGGAAGAGCACATCACGGTTTTGTCTTAAGGTAGAGTTTCCATGTTTCTTGATGAAGCAGGAAACAAAATATGTGGCCTTAAGCACCACAAAGGCAGAGTACATTACATTGAGTTTGGAATTTCGTGAAGCAGTGTGGCTTCAAAAAATCCTTGCAGATTTATTTGAACATGAGATGGATCCTATGATGATAACCAAAAGGCTGATAAATAAATCTCTTTGAGAACTCGATGTTTCTGATGGATAGAAACACAATGAGATGAAGAAATATCCTTATATGGAAATATGATGTTGAGAAAGTAGTACACGTACAATACCTTCCTACACACATGAGTAGATTGCATAAATCTTCACCAAACTAACTTGGTGTGAGATACCTCCCACAGTTGAGAGGAGTAACAGTATTTCAGAAATGAACAAAATTCAGTACACCCATGTGAGACTTGGCATGATGAGAGTGTCACCTCCCTAGTTGAGAGGAGTGTTGATGATTGCAACTATGTGAGAGACATTCTCGACAAACCCATGAGATGTGGATCATTGCAACCATGAGAGATATTCTCTAACCTAGGCAGAGATAAATCCCTAAAAGGGTGTGGTTTCTCAGACATGGTGGAGGCATGAGATGGCCTCCTCATTTTAGAGAGTTGAGAAGAACTCAGGATGATTATCCAGTGGGAAAGAAAATCTGTTGAGTAGACATTCACGTAGGTGAGTACGAGGTGGACGTTTGAAATCCCAAAGTGTTAGGTGCATCTTCATGAGAACAAAAAATAGATATGATGTATTAGCCTCCTCGAGAAAGAAGAGTTGTGAGAAACTCGGATGAATCTCATGTATGTAATGTAGTGGGAAAGAATATTTTTTTGAGTGGACATGCATGTGGGCGAGCACAAGTGAATGAGCTGATGTGAAGAAGTGGAACTTCCTCTATGTAATGCACTGGTCTAGATATATGGACATCCATATAGATGTGCCCTAATAGTGGATGAGCACTAGTGGGTGTATCATATCCTTGCTATATTGTTCAAGAGTCAAACCTATAACCTAATTGTAATGTAAAGGGTACATGTCGTCCCCATGTGTGGTAGTGAATTAATGTAAGATAATTAGTAAAGTTAATATTAATTATATTATAAGCTATCAGAATTAAATACTGTGACCTTAATGAACACTTTGTTGATAGGATTGAGTTAAGTATAAGTGTTGGCATAGGGAAGACCAGTTCAGCAGCTACAAAGTGCACTCTAAACCTAACTCACGGGCCCTTTGTTAACACACATGAAGCGGATGAAGTCTCACACAGTAGAAGCGGGGGTGGTTCTGGGGACTTAGATTAATGCAACCTTAAACAGGACATAGATGTATGATTGTAATACTTAACAAAGCATAGCACCCAGTGAGTTCATCAATATTTAACCACACTATTCTCTTGCCACAGACAAAATAGAGCATCACATCATTCCTCATATCTAATGTATCAAGCACTTATCATAAAGAGAGGTAGATTAAGTTTAGCAGATTCAAGAACTCAGCACATTCACATAGGTCAGATATACATCCATATACATCATTGCTTCAAAGCATAGCGGAATCTATCTATCTATAAATCCTTTGTAAGTAAAGACATAAAACATATCAAGACTTCATACACAACAAAGAAAACCACAACATTCATTAGTTCACCCCACCCTAGGGCTATGTCCACCAAATATTCTTCTTTATTATCTTCTTCAATGGATTACATGCAGAGGACTCAAAACCTCCACAGAAGAAAGGAGATCTGCGTGCACATTTCTAGATCCTCCTTCCTAGAGTAGATCTAAGTACTCTGACCTTCAATAGTCTCTTACAATGACTTGCCTTGGCTCTGCACATCTCACAGTGTCTCAAGAACTCACAGCCTTGATCATACAGATCCAACTTTAGCACTTATTTATTCCTTATGACCTCTCTCATTACATTTTCTAGTCTTCTATATATACTTTACAAAATAGGCCTAAACATGGAGTGAAACCCATGATGACATCTATACCATTACATAATCCCCGTCCAAGGACCCAAAGGGCCGGATCCTAATCTCTTCTTCATCTTGGCTCCACATCATGCAGTGAGTTTTGGAAGTCCCAAAATAGGTCAAACTTGACCAAGATCTCCCAAAACTTTAGTGAAGACCCAGCAGCCCCCAACACTCCTGTGACTCGTCCCAAGTCACTCGATCTAGGTAGTTCTTCTTAGAAAACCTTGAGCTTGGCTCGAGCACTTCTATTTTGTTATACCATGTCCTCTTGTTACTGAATTCTTGGATGACTACCTCGTTCAAGGGTCCCTCCAAGCATTGTTCATCTGCAGTGATAACCTGCTCCAGTTTTGCTCCTTATCCTTCTACCTTTGTGAAAATTTGGTAGGCCTTATCTTGTCTGAGGTTGGAGTCTCAGGTTAGCTATAACTTTGCTCTTGGATATGGATGTGTTGTTGGGAGGTGCATTTCTCTTGGGAGTGCTTCATTATATCCAAAACTAGCGAAGTTCAATTGCACGTATTATTTTGGCTTGATACTTTTCCTCTTGGAACTGCAACTCCAGTGCCTTTGGTCTAGATTCTTAGTGAGTTGTTCATAGTTCTGGGAACTATGATTAGTAAGTTTCTTACATTCCATAGTAAGGTATTTTATTCTCTCATTGCTTTGGGCAGTTGCTTATCTTTGGTCCCTTACATCCTGTGAGGTCTCGAGGCCTTGCCTTGAAGCTCTAAGTCTGATATGCATTGCTTTAAATGCTGGATGGGTCTGCGAGCTGTTCCACTTTCTATGTGACTCAATCTTCTGCCTTTATTTGGCGGTATCCGCAGGCTTGAAGTGCTCTGTTGGCCCCTTCTTTTACCTTCAAGTTGTTACTCTGAGAAACTATTCTTTTCCTTGCTACATCTGTGATTTTTCTTCATCGAACTTCACCTGGAGATCAATCTTTTCTGTTCTTGATTCGGCTATAAAAGTACTCCTTGTACTTGCGTCAAAGCTTGGATGGCAGTGCGATTTCTTCCTACTTCGTCATGGTAGAGATTACGACTTTTTATCAGATAGTCGGTGGAGTTGGGTTGGTGCGTCTCCCAACTCTGGTTCTCTCGATGGCAGGGGTGCAGTGGATACTGTGTGGTTGGACTGTAGTGCTTGTTGTACCTCTCAGAGTTTGAATTCAATTCTCTCATACATTTCTTTCTTCTTGGCCATTTGTTTCTGCATTTGGACTTCAGTGAGGCGTGACCGAGTGCGATGGTAAATCAAATGCGTCCGGAGGTGGGGAACGGTGCGCATCTTGGTCATGGTTGCTTCGAATTTTTAGGGAAGAAGGTTTGAAACCTTCCTCTTCTTCGAGGAATCATCATCATCTCTGGGCAGTGATACTTTGCTGAGCCTCACATTGACTTCCAGTTTGTGCCCCTTGTTTAGGTGACGTAGGCGATATTCATTGAGAGTCTTTGCTTGAGTTTTGGACCTCCTCGGTCTTGTTCGCTTTGCTGGTTGCAGGTGTATTATGTTCTTTATGGGTGTTCTCCGGGATTTCATTATCATATATCTCTACGAGGTTGGAGAGGGATAAGGAGGTCATTGAACCATTCCTTAGTGATTTCTTCGAAGTCCTCCTCTGTCAGCTTATAATAACTCTGTAGCTCCCCCTTGCTTTCATCCCCACATGTAGTGATGTAGATGAAGTGTCAATATGCAAAGAAATTCATCAGGGGTTGAAACCTCTATAAGGTGTTCAGATTCATTAGAGGCTCAACTTCGATGGCTCACTTCAGCTAGAGGTAGTATGTATGAAACACAACATTAGATTTCCACTACTTTGGTACCATATCCGTTGAATACTACAAGGTAGTGAACTTAAGCGGCAAGCGGTTCGAATGAATCTATGTCTAGGAAGGTTGCTCCTTCCGACATATCCTAGGAAACAAATGCAATGAGGACTAGGGGCCAGCTGAAATGGAGTTCGTAACCCTGGTCCTGGGCTTCTAGAAAATCAAGTTCCAGTTAACTAGGTGCCCTTGATTCATCACGTAGGCCTTCCATGCATCTTCCTGTGAGGTCAACAACAAAGTTGGTGACCTGCGTAAATCGGTTCTTTCTTTCTAACTTCCCAACTATCAGTTGACATGCGAGGTATTTGCGCTCCACTCTAAATGGAATCTACCTTATAATATCTTGTTCCCTTCTCAATAACATCATGTAGAGTGTCCCTTATGTACTGTGTAAATTATTGTGATCTACGGCTTTTCCTGAATAAAAGTCTTGTGGGTCGGGTCCTTGCATCCACTGGGAGCTGTGATCTGTGGATCGATGTCAGATCCAACTATAATGTGGTGGTAGAACCATAAGTGGCTAAGTAATGAACATGACAATAGCATATTGACATAAGCATTGAATTCCTGGTGTCTACCAAACTGGGGAATCTTCATGATGTTATTGAGTGGATTGCGAAAGAGTTCATTGTCCACGGTAGGGGCATGATCTTGAATTATTTCCTTTTAGTTACGATGGGAATTAGCATTAGAGGTGAACATCCATAGATCTTGTAATCTAAAGTTGAAATTAAGCTAAAATTTAGTGTTGTGATCTTCTCCTGGTCTATTCGAACTGTACGTATCCCCTTCCAGAGATATGATGCATTAATTATGGTGTACTCGAAATCGCGTGGTACACTATCACAGTTCCATAGCTAGCCGGAAGGGAGAGAGAGGGATAATGATAAGGCGTTATGGATTTGGAATCATTTTTCATTTGAAAGTCGTCTTGTACTTGGTTCTCTTTTAGCGATGGTAGGGATGGTCTGTAGGTGAGAGTCGATGGAGAAGCTTGCCATTCTGATTGATATAGCTTGTATTCCCGCAGACATCGACATGACTCTTTTTAGTCATGGGGTTGGTGAGAACTTCTTTAACAAATTTCTCTCCAATGATGAACTCAACCGACATATGTGATTGGGATTGAAAATATGTGAGAAGTAGCAGACACTGCAATAATATAGAGGGAAATAGTGCAATGAGCATTGTGTAAAATCAACAAGAATCACGTGGGATGGAATTCACGGTTAGCAAAGTGTTCTCGGAGCGTAGTGCGATGGGATAAATAGATAACCCAACGCGGATCTCTTGCAGCAGACAGAAACCTTCATTAACTCTGTTATGTCTGTTATGGCACAGTCTCAACAGTCCAACGTCCCCGATATTTTAGAAAATAAATGTTTTTCTAGCCGTTCGAAGCGTTGGTTGAACAGTTATAATGTCCCCGGTGGCTATATTGCTTCGCCATGGTAGAGTGCCATGTGACATTGTTATCGAGCATTCAATTTTGCAAATTTTTTGTCTGCGAGGTTCCTTACCGACCTTCTATAACTTTTTGATCTTAGCTCTCTCTTCTTACTTATTTCTTCTTGCTTAGCTTTCTGGCCTTCTTTCCTGTGATCACCGTCTTGGTAATGCCTTTTCCATTAAAGTTCTTATCTTCTTGTGGTGCAGATTACTTGGCGTTGTTGAAGTTCTTTCCTAATATTTAGGTGATGCGCTATTGCTTTGCTCGGAATATGCTTCCAATCTTCATTAGGTGTTCTAGTGTTCTTTACCAACTTAGACGCCGGAGTCTCTATGATGTTAAATAGCTTCGATATGTTCTTCTTTTATTTAATTAAGTGTGCGATCCTTCTATTCAATAAATCTTTTAACTCTTGCTTCTTAAACACAAAAATTTCTTCTTCTTCTTTCCTTACACGATCCTTTTCAATCCAAAGTTTTCCTAATAACATGGTAAATGAGGCATTGTTCTCCAATAAATCTAATAATCTCAAAATCTTCCTCTGGCCGAGTTCATTGGCATTCATAGATATCTTGGTGAGCTTTCCACATGGGTTTACAAGTTTTCCTCCTAAATAAGCCTATTCCTCCCAATGAATGAACATATGGATTTCCAATAAGTTCCCAAGTTCTTTATGTCATGATATTCACTTGTGTTTCCTCATCTAGAACAGGTGAATGTAAGTCTCCTATTCTTTCTTCAAGGCCTTCTTTTTCTTTGAAGATCTACGATAAATGACATGTTGATGGTCATTCATGGTTTCATTTATGTAGCACAAACTTTATACGATTCTTTACGGTGTTTCTACCATTTACGGATGCCTTAGGGTTTCTTTTCTCATGTTCATTCCTTCCAAGCTTAGCAATCATTATAGGAAAATCAATGCCGTGAGTCCATAGCTTTATGAGGAAAACTAGGTATTCTCGGGAATTCCCATAGCAGATGTCTGGTTTTACATAGCATGCTTGAAGTTAATCCTCTCTTTCTTGCCAAATGATCCCTTCTTTCCATACTCTGGAGGACTAGGATCATAGTATCTAACACATAGCAGAGTTCTTTTAGGATCCTGCATCTATTTATTATTCCAAACATTCTTCTATGCATAGATATAATATATCTTTCACTATTCTTATCATATCTATGTATATCAAACCTTCTTTCATCTCAATAGAACCCTAGTTTTTCAAGCTAGAATGGAATCTATCAACCCTACTAGATCCATACTTTTGAACAAAAATTTCTACTTATCTTCCTTCTACAAAGCACAAAGCCTTGGATCTAGAACTTTTGAGTATTCTTACCTTTTAACCGAGCACAAAGCTTGCAGGTCTTACCTCTTTTAAGAAAAAATTCTCACTTGCTTCTCCAAAGCACAAAGTGTTGAGATCTAACTTTTTTTTTTCTTTAGATCTATCCTCTTTTCCTTAGATTTGACCTCTTTTCTTGAATCGAGCCTCTTTTCTTGACATAAGTTATATCAATTAGAATCTGCGCACTAGGTAATGAGTCTATGCATAGACTTCCGATTTGATTCGGTCTTTGCATAGAGGTTCTTCTTTCTTAGTTCCCAATAATCAGTTCAGTCCGAGAAAAGCCGAACCATTTGTTGTACAGGGAAAACCTAGGGTTCAGCACTTCTGCTCCTTGCTCAAGAAACCTATTCTGACCCACTTCTGACCTTACAGAAGCATGAAGTCTCACTTGAGGTAGAAGCCGAGGGGGTGGTTGTAGGACTCAGGAGTGTATGCAACATAGTTGGGACATAGATACGTGATTGTAATAACAAGGCACTTAGCATGACAATTCATCATTTAACCTCTATTCTCCTCTTGGCGGATAAGCAGGCATCATCATTCCTTTCCGGATCTGATGTATCTAAGTACTTATCATAAAGAGGTAGATTAAATCAGAATATTCAAACGCTAAGCACATTCACATAGGTGAGATCTAAAACCCATATACATCATTAGCACAAAGCATAATGATCTATGTATCTATATTAAAGCACTTTAGCAAGTAAAGACATAAACAAATAAACACATCGCCTGTGAGACAACACAACATTTCGTGGTTCACCCCACCACCGGGACTCGTCCTGCTCTTCTTATTTTATTAAACTGCTTCAATAGGCTACATGCAGAGCCCTCAAAACCTTACTTATAGGAAGGAGATTTGTACGCTCATTGAATCCTCCTTCCACGAGTAGATCTAATCACACAACCTTACAACCTCTTAAAATGACACGCCAGGCATTGCAAGTCTCCTGCAATACTGCTTTACAACCTTGATCACCACCAGATCCAACTTTAGCATAGCTATTCTATGCTTTTTCATTACATGCTTCAGTCTTCTATATGCTTTACAAAATAGGCCTAAACGTGGGTAAACCCGTGGGCCGACATCCACTCGTTACATAATCCCAATCCCGTGGCCCAAAAGAGTAGAATGCTCATGATCTGCAGCGTCTTAAACTCCTCCTTGGAGCAGGGGTCTCAAAACTCGGTCAAACTTGACCCACAAAGATCTCTCAAGAGCTTGGTCAAGACCAGCTTAATAAATAAGGTAAATTCCCCATTGAGATCATATCTCACATGATTTGGAAATTTCAGCAAGTAAATATTCTTGGGAAAAGTGCACCTCTCTTGGGCACTAGTCTTCTAGGGTTTGACGCCCTCTTGTGTGCTAGGTCTTATTGGTGGTGAAGGTAAATTTCTCTTGAAATATAGCAAAGGATTTGGGTGAGTTTTCTTCCCTTGTTGAGGAAGGGTTTCCCAGGGATACTTCTTGTGTTCTTGTGTGGTGTTTTCTTCTTGTGATCTTGGTTGCTACAACATTGTTTTATGGATTTGAGACAAATGCAAAATTGGAATGAACTACATAGCAACCTAAACTTGTTGAAAATCAACCTTAGTATGTTTTGAAGTTGTGTTTGGTGTATGCCTCTTTTCACCTTAGGTTGATGGTATTCTGAATGTAGATCAATCTTAGTGAAAAACTTTTCTCCATCCATTTCATCAAGGATATCATCAACAACAGGTATGGGAAATTTATCCTTGATATTTAACTTTTTAAGAGCCAGGAATTCAAGACACATGCACTAAATTCCTTCCTTCTTTAATACCATGACTACTAATGATGAGAGGATCAAATGGTGTTCTCAGATTCATCCCGGGGCTAGATTGATGGAGTTTCCATCTTTTCTTAAGATGATTCTTTCATGTTCTCCAATTCGAGATTATTCACATTGCACAAATAGTCCAGATTATGTTGAAAGGAATGAAAGATAGAGATCGCTCTTTCTCCAATTGCATAACGTTTATTTCATCGACTCTATTGAATAAAGACTTCAACATCTTAAGGTGATGAGGGTAGTCAATTCTACTGATGTGAAATCAAATCTCTTGCAAGATATAGGTCGTGATGACCCCCACAACATCATCCTTCTTTCCATCAACAATTTTTTTTTCCTAATCCTCCGTTGGATATGGAATCATTGTCTTTGGATATTGCCATAATCCTTTACTCTTTAGTAGGGTTCCATGTCTAGTTCCCATACAACATAATTTTATCCATCAAATATTATGATCGATCTCCAAATCGATTTTCGATATATTGACAAATCTGATATGTTTCCACAACTTACAACGAGAAAATCATTGGTCCAGAGTCAATCAAAAAATGGATCTGAATCAACAAGATTTGCAGAAAACAGGCAAGGTCACAACTAGTCACTCTAATAATACCATAATTTGAGATTGGATGTAGCTAGATATGAAAAAAAATAAACAAAATGAAGATAATATCCAACACATGATAGATGTCGAAAATTCTCCCTCGTCGACATGAAACATCACCAAGACAATAAATGTCGAGAGAAAAGTCCTCATCAACATAGATCATTTTCTCCACATCTTTGTCTAAGGATGTGAACAAGGAATCATCCTTATCCATATGATGAGTACAACTAAGTCGAATACCCATTCATTATGCCGCAGCAAGAAAGAAACCGAGAATTTTTCACTTGGAAGATAAAATTATCAATGGAGTTAATCGAACAATCGACACAGCATCTCCTTGGTAGCAGAAATTATCTTCGGTCGTCTCTCTTCTCCATAAGGACTTCTCCACATTTCTAGTCTTTCCATGGTATTGGCATGTATTCTTCTTTTGATTCTAATGGGGTGCATCTATCTACCCTTTATATTTCTTTTCGAGGCATATAGGTCTTTGCATAGTGGTATCAAACTATCCTCTTTCCTTGTGATTCAACTTTCCTTTTCCCTTGATCAAGTGAGCTTGGTGTTTTCCACCAGGATTCTCCTTCCATCAACAATACAATCCTTGTCCAGTAAACCTCATAAAGATTCAAGGTGTAATCATACCATATTTCTTGCATGCCTTCCAGTTGGTGTGGAAAATTGACATAGTATGTCGAATAGTGTTCTCAGATTCATCAGGACCAAATCGATTGAGTTGTCCATCTTTCTTCAAATAATTCTTTCCACATTATCCCAATTTCAAATGGATTTCCTTCACACATGCCAAATAATCTTGATTATATTGAAAGAATGAGGATTGAGAGAGGTCAACTCTTTCTCTAACTGCATAAGGTGGCTTTCATTGAATCTATTGAATAGAGACTTCAACTTCTTCGGAGTTGATGAGGGTTGTTGATTATGATGATGTGATATTGGATATTCTCTGAGATATGAGTCATGATGACCCTCACAGCCTCCATCATATTTCCATCAATGATAGATTTTCTTAGTTGTTTGTTGGATCTAGAATCCTGATCTTTGTATATTTCCACAATCCTTTGCTCTTTAGTAGGGTTTCCATGTGTGGTTCCCATACAACATAATTCGATTCGTTCAAAATAAGTGGTTCCCATACAACATAATTCGATTCGTTCAAAATAATAGGATATATATATGAATCCATATTCGATATATTGATAGATTTGATATGTTTCTACAAGTTACAGTCAACAGCTCGTCGACCCAGAGTCAATCACAAAAAGGATCCGGCTCAACAAGATTTATGGACAATGAGTGAGGTCACAACAAGTTGATTTGATACCATGTTGGGGATTGGGTGCAACCTGATACGAAACAAATAAACAGAACTACAGATAATTGAAGAGGACTAACCTTCAAATAAAACAGGTGGTGTCTAAAGACACCATTATAGAACTTAAGCACAATGCATTGTGATCAAAACATCACAATGCATATTGAACACACACACCATGTTCAACATTCACATACAACAAACTTGTGTTTTTTGTGTCACACAATGATAATGAACCATCCGGTATGTTGTTTATATCCTCAAGATCTAACCAACTTCCTTGGAATCATGAAGATCTTGTCCACATACAACCATAGATGGTGTTGGGTACCATTTTTTATGCTTATTCCCACCATAAAACCTATGTTTTGCCTCCATTTTCCTCTCATATCTCTCATATTCCCTCCATATTTTCTTCAAATTTATCATCTCAGTTACATTTTCCATTTACTTTTTATGATTTGAATTTTTTCAAAATTTAGACATTAAAATTATTTTTTTAGTAGAAATTACGGGAAGTTGCAACTTCCTGTAGTAGCTCCGAGGTTTATACACTTGCAGGACACTTGGGATAATTACAAAATATGTGGAGTGATCCTTGATGTACACATATGGATAAAAATATATTATCTTCTAGAGATGGACTTCACACGTGCATGGTCAATGCTGGTCAAACTAGGCCACTTGTGCAAAAAATACCTTGTTTTTAGCCAAAAATCAAGACAATTTTGGATTTCATGGGGTTTCACCATATGTTATGGATCTGAGAGATGGGGCTCGACCTCATTAGCATATTTTATGGATCTTAACAATTGATTAGAGTATTTTTACCATTTGTGGTTATGAACCCTTTGTATAAATATCCCAAGACTTGGATAATTAGCATACTTTTCTTCTTAATATAATTTGCCGACTTTGGAGTTTTGGAGATCAGACATGTGTTGATTATTTGAATGAGTTTTCTGCATTAGTTCATGCTATTAGTAGATTTCTCTTATCTGATTTTACTTCAAGTGTGCTAGAAAAGCATTGGAGGGCCCCCATTGCCAAGATTGTGCACTCAACTCTACATGTTTTCATAGTTGTAACAATGGTATGCTTCTATGCTTGTTGTAGTTTATTTCCATTACTTAGAAGTTTTATTTTCATTAGGATAACAAACTTAATTGTTGATAAGTTTAGTAACACATTGTGAAGTGATTTATCGTAAAAGAACTCAATGTATGCTTGCTTCCAACAATAAAGTCGTGGTAATTGATATAGCTTATTTTCATGCTTTTGAATGATTTATTTTCATTAGAAATACTTGACAAACTTGATTGGCGATAGGTTTGGTGAAATACTATGAGAATAATTTTTTTAAAGAAGCTTAGTTTTCCTCTTATAACAACTAAGTCTTGTTAAGTATATTTATTTTTGTTTCTATGCAAGTGTGGTCAAAACTAGTTTAGATCTAAATTCCATATACATTGGCGTGCTTCAAAGTTCTACGAACTACGGATTGATATTAAAATACATGACCTGATTTACATCCATAAGTTATACCAACAGATCGTTAGATTTGAATCCATCAAATCCGTGTTGTCTAGTCGGCTCGACAAGGATGCTCAAACCGACTGTCCATGCTTCAAACTCATAGTTGATTGCATGACTGGTCGATCCATCGACTATTTGTATTCGACTGCTAGTCAAATTTCCTACTGCCAAAATTGCTGACTAATCGAATAACTGATGTAGATATCTGGTCGATCGAATGACCGACTGTTTCCAGATGTTGATCGATTTCCTGACCAACAAATTTGAGGAGAAATGTAACAAACCAACAGAACCTGAGGTTCCAACCATGTGTCCTTGAATGGTTTTGGGAGGTGAGTTGCAAATCTCCATAAAAATATAACCATGTCTTGGATGGATGAACCATTATTTGAATTAGATTCTGGGAATTGGATTACTTCTAGGGGTATGCCTCCCCTATGATTTCATTGCCCATAAAACAATTTGTTTGAGGATCTTTCGAACTAGGGTTTTTCTCAATAAAGCACAGTGTGATTTCTGAACTAGGGGTCAATTTTGAAGAACAATGTGTCATGAGATTGTGGGTAGCATGGTCATGTGGGCCTTGGCCAAACACACTTTCCCGAGCTTACAGAACTCAATTATGCCGCTCGATTTGGATTTTATGCCCCCATACAAAATTGTTAATGTGTCCCTGAACAGATTTAGCAAATGAGTTGCAACTCGTCATAAAAGTCTAACCAATCCTTTGATGGATGAATTTAAAATTGCATTGGAGTCCTGACATTGGATTACATATATGGTTACCTCTTCCTTGTTATTTTGTTTTGCGAAAAATGGTTTCCTCGAGGATCTTCGGAACTAGGGTTTTGCTCAGTAAGGCACAAGGAAATTTTTGAACTAGGTGTCAATTTTGAAGAACATTATGTCGGGTGATTATGGGTAGCGTGGTCACGTGGGTCTTGAAAAAACACACTTGTGGGAGCTTACATAACTCAATTATTCTACTCAGATTGGATTTTATGCCCCCAGACCAAATTGTCAATGTGTCCCTGAATGGATTTTGAGGCAAGTTGCAACTCGCCATAAAACTCTAACTAAGCCTCCAATGGTCGAACCGTCAGTTGTGTTGGAATCCTGACACCTGAATACAGTTAGTTGTACCCCTTCCATATGATTTCGTTGCCCGCAAAGTAGTTTGTTCGAGGATCTTCATAACTAGGGTTTTTCTCAATAAGGCGTAGTGCAATTTCTGAACTAGGGGTCAATTTTGAAGATCATATCATTTCATGTGCTCTTCTTTTCTCATCATGGGACTCTTATGCGCACTTTTGGAGTGATATTGTGGATGTTTTTCTTATTTTGGTGGATGTTTCATGAAACTAGGGTTTCTTCATGCATATCAAGTTTGTATAGTAAGGGGTCTTTTCCAAGTACTTATGTTTTATTTATGGTATTTAAGTAAATGCTCTGTTAAAGTGGTAATAAGTGCATGTTATCTTGTTTCCTTGGATAATTATTGCTAGAAACCCTAAGGAAGGATTAAAAAGGTTTGAGCTAGGCCTATGATTGGATTATCCTAGGGTTTTGATCTTCAAGTCTTCTCTTTCCTTTAACCTATGTTGAAGGTGTTGTATTGACTCCATATTCCCAAGAATTCAAGACGACACTAGCATTTATCATTTGCAAGTGATATAAAACCATATATTCTCTCTCTCTCTCTCTCTCTCTCTCTCTCTCTCTCTCTCTCTCTCTAATGATTTGCATTAATTATTTGGAATCATATATAACATAGTTTCATAAGGCTTGTCATATTGCACTCAATTAATATAGTTTCCTTCTCTTTATTTATGCAATCACTGATGTATGGTTTACAAGTCATAGGGATTTCCATATTGCACTCAATTAATATAGTTTCATGCTCTTTATTCATGCAATCACTGGTGGATGGTTTCCAAGTATTTTCATTGTCATTTTCCATATCTTAATTCACTTTATCACTGATTTAGAGCTGGTATATTGTTGTTGGTGTAAACTTTCTATGTTGATGAAAATGAATGGTCTTATCCTAAAACCAACATTTTTTAATTCTCCCTGGCTAGAGAAAAATAGTCAGGATTATAACCCTATGTTTAGATCCCTTTTTCACAAAATTTTCAATTAACTCTCAAGAAATATGTCCTTGGAATTAATGCTATATTTTATCATTGAAGTATGTTAAGTAAAAGAAAAATATCCAAAACATAAAATATTTTTAATAATTTTTGAACAACTTTAGAAATAAAAATATGATAAAGATTACACAGAAAAATTCAAATGAGACTTCGAAACCAACCAAAGATTTTATTTATTCATGTCTGAAATACAACCAACAACATTCTTCATACCCAAAAGGTAAGGACCAGAATGAGACTTAGCAATCAAAGATGATATATTACATCATACAAAGACCATTGGTATCATGAAGTGAAACCAAGACTAAAACAAAGCTGAAATAATAGGCCACAAATGCCATTGCCTTAACTCTGCATGAAATCCTCAATAAATACTGAAAACTAATCCAAAAATCTAATAAGAATCCATAGACTATTAGAGACATGTGATCAATCTTGTGAAGTATATCAACAAATCAATACTTCTTGGATCTCCTTATTGCCACCTTTAGTAGGATCCTGCTATCAACAAGAAGTCCTTAACACTTAGGTATTTCATAGATAAATGAAATAGTAAAGTAATCTCACTTAAGAAGAAAGAGCAGACCTTATCAGAGTTGTTCTCTTTATCACTTCCTCTTGCTTGTCTCTTGAAATCTTTATTTTTTATTTTTTTCAAAGTAGTTTTAAAAGTTCAACTACTTTTTGTTAAGTCATTAACTAATTTTAGTTAATGGGGACAACTTATAAAATAATAATAATAATTAATGATAAGGGTAAAATAAATACTAACTAACAGGTGGGGACCCCCTAAATGATCTTTTGTTTAATCTTTAACATATCCCCCTCATTCCTCCTTGAAAATATACAAATGTATGACATTAAGCACCCATTAAACCATCAACACAACATATGTACAAATCTTTTCATGAATAATTTGTAAAAATCTTTGTGACTCCCAAATAATAAATACATTTATTAAAATAAATATATCAGATTGTTGCCTAAGTAAAAAACTATCATAATATGCCCAAAATAAATATATCATCAGTTGCTCTTAAAACAATTACACCCAAAATGTTGAGTAATTACCTATTCCAAAAATAATACTATTGTGAAAATAACAAAAAATGGTGAATAGTCATTCTGTCCAAAACATACAGATGTCCCAAAAATAGTCAGAACTATCCTCATTAGTAAAAACATCATAATAACAACATAAAATTAAAAGTCATACTTTTTATGTGAGGCAACTTGCCTCTGTTTACTTTCCTATGGACTTATGACTTCCAAACCTTCATCAACCGATGCCTTAACTTTTGTTGCTGATGCTTTTGGATGCATATCCTCAAAGGATATATGTTTATTTTCATTTTTTGGATGTTTGGCATGGGAGGTAACTGAATGTGAGGAGGTCATTGACTGATCAGAATTTATAGACTGGGTACTTCATTTTACTTTGCTAGGCTCAAGTTCTAGAATATTAGATTTAAGCTTCCTTAATGGCTGAGTACAATGAGCATGAGAAGCTTTAGATGTGATATGTAGGGAAGACCACTTTGGAGTAGGTGGAGGTAATGGAAAGGAAATTGTGGGGAATCCTTGAGCTTGATGCTGAGGAGGGTTGACAATCTCATTACAACCATCATTGGCTAGAACTTCAGGAGGTAATGAAACATGTGGTTGCATAGGAATTCCAAAATTGTTTGGATGAGGTTGAAGGGAAGGTATTGCGGGTGGAGGATGGGGTTGGAAAGCCTCTTGTCCTGCTAAGTTCAAGAAACCATTTTTTAGGAGTTGATTAAACTCCTAAGAGTCAACATTGAAATGGATTGAGAAGCGAAGTCTTTTGTTTCCCCAAAATTCATTTGGTCTTCTCCCTCTACCCAAGTTTCCTCTGCCACCACTTCCTCTACTGAAGAAACTCATCTATAAATACAAGGTAAAGTTAGAGAATGCATACAATATATTAATAAACATCAAATATTATTTGCATAACATAACATATAATAGCTCAGTTTGACATCAAAAAACCATGCAAGCAACCAAGGACATACAGGGAAAGTTAACCAAAACATCAATTCTGCCTTTCAATTTGTGAAACAATTATTATCTATGAACATGGGAAAAAAATGTATTTATGGAATATTCTAGGGTTTGTAATGTATGGAAAATGCAATAATGGTAAGGGAAAGAAAATGACACATGTTCAAAATAATTTAAAATATTTGTGAAGCCTCCAACAATTTATTTATTTATGACTCATTAAGTGATCATCGTTGTTACTATTCCATAATCAAGTATGCATCAGGGGCAGAAAAATGAATTTAAATGAAGGTGGAAATGGGGAGCCAGGAATAATTCTTGAAAATTGAGAATATGAAGGGGTTTGGCCTTGAGAAAAAATGAACTTGTCAAATATATCATTCCATAACATAATTCTGGTCAACATATTGTTGGAGTTACTTCACACACACCTAGGATTTATTTTTCCTAAGGTTTTTCCTTGTTTATTAGTCATTATTAGTCAATATCTAGTCTCATATATTTTAGGGGAGAATATTCCTCCTAGAGAATATTCTCTTCACTTGACACTTTAGTTTGACTAGTTGAGTTGAGTCTAGATGTTGCATTGGTTTTGTCACCATGAAACATTGGGATCATCACCATGATAATGCACACTTGCCTTGGTTTCATCACCAGACTGTAGTCTGTAACATTACCCTTGATTCCTTGATCTACTCCTCACTACAATTTATTTCAGTCAGTTAACTGAAGACTGGTTGACTAGTTAACTCAGCTAGGTGGTAGTTCACTCTCGTAATTGCTTGAGAGACTAGACTAGGTGGCAGTTCACTCCTGTAGATGTTGGTGTGTGTATAGATCACTCTAGACCACCACTATGGTGCATTGGTTCTCCTCCAGTGTGCATTTGTTGAGTTATACATAGTATATCATGTTGAAAATATTCATTATTCATGACGGTTAATGATGTTGAAAATATTCATTATTCATGACGGTTAATGAGAATTCTTCCATTATTTCTCTCTCATTTCTTCTTTCTCTCTCAACTTCAGAAAATGTGTGTGTGTGGTATTTTCTAGATAGATATATTATGTGTAGGTTAAACACATTTACATGGTATCATAGCTGACAGAAAGCTAAGCAAAAGATACACCAAATTTTTACTGTACAAAAGATTGAAGACATCAAAAGATGGATTTCAAAAGAATTCATTCTACACCTTACAACTACTTTGCATGGAAGGAGAGAATAATGATTCATCTTTGAACCAAAGGATTGTACAAGTTAACCTTGAATACATATACAAAACCGAAATCATCCATAGATAAATCCAAGTATTTAAATCGAATGGATGAAGCATTCATAACGATTTGCAGTCTTATTTCTCCCGATCTCCTTTTTCACATATCTTCCTGTAAAAACTCCAATGAATCCTAGACCACATTGGAAAGTCTCTTTGGAAAACAAGATGAGAAGAGGGGACACAAGATGGAGGTGGAATTTCTCACATTGGATCCAAAAAGATTCGACAATATCCAAGATTTCTTTACAAAATTCAAGGATTTACTGTCACAACTCAAAGATTGCGGGGTTGATAAATATAAGGAGGAGAAACAAATATTTCTCACCATTCTCTCTAAACTTGGTCCTGAATTATCCATATTCATATCAACATTCCATTCATTCAAATTCGCCTTTGGAGCCACCTGGAAGATTCCTTATCTTGAGGACTTTATCGAATCCCTGACACAAGAGCAAACAAAGCTCATCAACATGGGAAAAATCAAAGGCCCAAAGGCACATGCACTTATTGTGCAATATGAAAACCATCAATATCATAAATCTAAAAATAAATACAAAAGTAAATCTCATGCGCATCCGAAGAAGGAAGGGTACTCAAAACCCTTCACCGATGCCTTCAGATCCAAAGGTGGAAAGGGAAGAAAAGGGGATAAATGCATGTACTTCCACAAAGGATTCCATCCAGAATTTGCATGCATGTAGAAAAAAATAGATATAATGACTCAAATAATTCATCAAAACAACCTTAGAGATCGAATCCTCGAGGGTGCCAAGAAGAAGAATCCAAAAGATCAGAATCCCAAGAAAGACAATTCTAGCCATGCTTTGATGGCCATCAACTCCTCTCCCGATGCTTGGATTGTAATTCAGGAGCATCACATCACATGGATTCCACAAAAGCAGTCTATTATTCATTGGATGCATTCAAAGGTCCTCCCATTCTGATTTGGGACAACTCTCCAGTCGAATTCACCGACAAAGGAAGGATTGAACTCAACAACAGAAGCTTCGAGAATGTGTTGCATGTTCCCAAACTTTTCGTCAACCTTCTCTCCGTGTATCAGATGAAGAATTCCAAAACCGGAAAGAAACTCGTATTCACACCAAATGCAGTGGACATATATGACATGCAAACCAATTCCAGGGTTTCTACTGGTGAGGTAAATCATCAATCTAGATTTTCTACATTTTTTGAATTTATTGAACCAAATTCTGCTTTATTGCTTACCCATGCTGATGAAAGTAGTAGGATATGGCACGAAAGGTTCGTAGATTTTAATTTCAGATACATGCAACATCTTAGAAAGAAAATAATGGTTGATGGTCTACCAGACATTCATTTCTCCAAAGGAGTCTGTGAGGGATGTGTTCTTGGAAAACACCCTAAAGATAAATTCGACAAAGGAAAGACTCAGAGAGCTTCTGCTCCTTTAGATATGATCCATAGTGACCTCATGGTTCCTTTTCCACATCCATCTATCAACAAAGCGAGGTTTGTTCTCATTTTTGTTGATGATTTCTCACGTTTCACATGGATTTACTTTCTGAAGAAAAAATTTGAGGTCTTTCAACACCTCAAAGATTTCAAAGCCCTGGTTGAGACATAGTTCGGAAAGAAAATCAAATTCCTCCGAAATGATAATGGGGGAGAGTATGTCAATCATGAGATATATAATATTTTTCTTGAGGCAAGGATTTAGTTTCAACACATAGTTCTCTATACTCCGCAACAAAATGAAGTTGTTGAGCGGAAAAACAGATCTTTAAAAGAGATGGCATCTTGCATGCTACATGCAAAGTCACTACCATAGATACTATGGTCAGAAACACTTAATTGTGAAACATACATCTAAAACAGATGTCCCCATAGATCTCTCAAGGATAATACCCCCTACGATGCTTGGAGCAGCCTCAAACCATAAGTGACCCACTTTCATATTTTCGGTTCACGTGCATGGGCCCAAATTCCCTCTGAAAAGAGGAAGGCCCTTGATCCACAGAGCACTGAGTGTATTTTTGTTGGATACCCCGACTGTGTGTAGTGATATAGATTTCTTGATCTTTCCTTGGACCAGTTCATCATTGAGCAAAGTGTCCAATTAAAGGAAAGTGTCTCGCATGTACCTCAACAACCGCATGCAAACACCTTCATTCTTTGACCTTTCTGAGATGATGAGAATGCACATACCGAATCTTATTCATATGAGAGTTCTGATTAAGAGGACTTAGATGATTCAGATACAGAGTCAATACAATCAGATGCCAATTCAGAGCATCCAGATGTAGATGCAGAGATAAAGCATAAACTACTCTTCAGAATGCAGGGGATCTTGTTGGTGATCCAACCGATATTAGGAGGACTCGATATGATTTTGAGGAGCCTCCTATTGCACTCACTTCCTGTTGGGCCCGAGATATGATCAATTTTATGACAGTTATTAGGCACTTTTGTCGAATGTACATATGTTTTTTCATGTTTTGGAGAAGCTTTTTGAAGAATTTTGTGTTAAAATGGTATGATGTACACCAGGTATGTATGATTCAAGTTTGATGTCAATATTGAGTATAATTCATCATGTTTTATGATTCCAAAGATCTAATTCATGTTTTTCTAGTGTTTCAGGGAAAAAACGCACCATGTTTCTACTTCCAACACTCAGTCCGACACTCCTTCCAACACTCGATCTGGTACTCGGTCCGACACTCCGTCCAACACCTCATCCTGCACAAAAACAGTGGGCGATTTGGTGGTTATGGTATTGGTGGCCAGTGGGGGGAGAATCAGAGACATGGGTTTTTCTCGTGCTTATCCCCTCCAACTACTAAACTCTTGACAACTCGATTTTGGGTTGTTATGGTGGGTGATTATTGGCTCGCTCTGTTTCAAAAGTTAGGGCACCATTAATGAAATTTGCAAATCTTAGAAGTGGTTTGAACCTCCTGTGGTCAACCACTTGGTCTGTAAACATTATAAATACCATCGTGGTGGTCAGATACTTGTTAAGCAGTAGAAGAAGTCGTGTGTTAGAGCCAAAAATGATTTTGGCTCTGTTTTGGCATTTTTCAATTGCCAAAATTGTATAAGACTATGTTTTTCAAGTTTTAATGGTGAAATCGTTTTGCAGAGCTCGTGGTGTGTGTTTAAGAAGTGACCACGACTTGCTGGGAGGCCCACCAATAGTCTGTTAACTGTTCTTTATGTTGTTTATGCATTTTATAGTTTAGCTATCTTTTTATTTCCTGTACATGAACTATTCCTTTATTTCTTTGTTATTTAATTTGCTGTTGTAGTTTAACAATTTTAATTCTCTTTTGCAAGTTAGTATGGAGGATTTTTGTTAATATGCATTGATTTTATAATTAGGAACGAGTTTTCAAACTCATACACTAATCCCGTGTGCAATTAGATGTTAGAATGAATTTTATTTATGCTTTTAAAATCAAATTTAAAATAGAAGTTAAAACAGAGTAGAACAAAGTTTTATTGCATGTCTTTTTTAACAAGGATTTGATGGATGGATAGGATTAGTTTCTGTTTTTAATTATAGATTTCTTATTCCATTTTTACATAGATCTTTCTTAACTAGTTGTTAGTTAATGTATTCATTAGTTTACTTTTTATACGTCATGCTTTAATTTCTGTTTTAAGCATTTTCCTTACTACATTTTGAATTGTTAAGATAGAGCTAGTTTAGTTTATGTTATGCAATTTCTTGCTTAGATTTAGGTTGCAATTTCAAGATGTAGTTAATGATTGAATTCAGTATAGTATAAGTTTTCTTATATTAGTATAAAATGCATTTGAATTTCATAGATTAGAAAACAATTTCTTGCTTTCATAGAGTAGAAGATAGCTTTCTTGCTTTCATAGCTTAGGAGATAGTTTTATTGCTGCTGTAGGATAGATAGTATTTTTCTTTGATAGGTTAGAGAACATTTTGCTTATCATAGATTAAAGGTTAGTTGTTAGTTCTTCTTGCTTTCAGTTAAATAGATTTCCTTTCATGAATTAGAAATAGTTTTGAATTAAGAATATAGTCCACTTGCCTCTTAGGCTAGATAGCTATTCAATGAGAATTTTTAATTTGATTACTTAAAGTAGAAGTTATCTTAGATTAGTTAGTTGTTTACTTGTTTTAATAGGTTAGTTAGTTGTTTTGTTTACTTGCTTTAATAGGTTTGTTAGTTGTCTTTGCTTACTTTTTTTCTTGCTTTAGTAGAATAGTTGCTTGCTTTTTTATTTACTTGCTTTATAGGGTAGTTGCTCATTGAATGTAGGTTGGCAAGTTAAAATAGTTTTCTTTGGTTATTTGCTTATTGTTATGCTTAATAGTTTCTTTTTCTTATTGTTATGAACTAGTTTGCTTTACATAGGGTTTTTACTTGCTTTCTTAGAACTATCCATCGATCCTTGGCCTAAAAGTACTTAGGTTACCTATTTTAAAGTTTCTTAGTAGGGTTTGCTCATTAGATAGGTTTGTTTGAGTAGATTAGACTTAGATAGCTACCTCCCTAGTTAGACTATACTACTACCAACCCTTCTACCTTTGGCATATATTTTGCTACAACTCTAAGTTTACTTACCCCGGGTTGATAATTTAATTGAGGGTTTTTAAGGTGTTTTTAGTGAATATAGAACACCCATCATTTTTGGTGTCGTTGTCGGGGAGTTGTCTCAAGGTAGGAAGTAGTTAGGAAATAGATCATTCATAGACCTTAGCATTAGATTGGTGGCAGGGTACTTTAAGACGAGTGGTAAGAACCTGTGCATCTGCTATTGTAGGCTCCCCCAAACCCAATGGTAGTTTTTATTTTATTTCATTAACAGACCTAGGGACCCAAATGTATATACGTTAGACCTTTCAACCAAGGTTCCTTCCGAACTTTTTGGGGGAAGGAACATTCCACTCATAAACTTCACAGACCTATACTGAAAAAAATGAGCTAGCTCAACCCAAAGAGATAAAGCAGTATCTGAAGATACTAAGACAGGGAGCACTATAGAACACAAGTCAAAGCATCAATAATAATGGGATAGGAGGCAAGACCACTCGAGCCTTCCGTAGAACCAAATAATACAACCTTTTTTTTCTTACCACCATCAGGATATCCTAAATTTGTGGACATCATATTTGTGTGAACCAAGTTTTATCAAATGGCAAGATGAACTCATAAGCAACCATTAGCTTGAGGGAACTTTCTCAAATCCTAGCAGCAACCGAGATTTCTTCTTTTCAAGAAGAACATATTTTGGTAGCAACCAAAAGTGTATCTACCTCTCCAGAAATATTAGAAGAATCAAGGTCCTATGAGCTATAAAATGATTTTCCTTACCAAAATGAAAAGGAACTTGAAAAATTATGGACTACACCCAGTGGAGAGAAATCATTAAGACCTGAGATTGAGGATTTCTCAACATCCATCTCAGCAGATCCTTTATGTACTTCATAAATCAATCATTGAGAAGAAGAGGATTTGCATAGCATGATGAAGGAGAGCATAGAAATTACTGTTGATGAACATCAAGATTACATTGAAATTTGGTTTCAAGAGGTCATCAAGCCACAATACTATTCTCTTCTTCAACACCTTCTGATGCCAAAACAAGTAGGTTGTTTGGCTCTTCATATCCAGTTAATCAATGCGGTAACTTTTTCATATATGGATATGAGTATGTTTCTTATCTTGCTCTGCACATGGTTACATTGGAAGAGTTCTTACACTTGAATAAAGATTTTCCCTTTCTTTTTAGGTAGGGTAGGATAGTAAATAAAAGTTGC
>SNQJ01S0040003.1:8168-21494 GCA_010110895.2 Picea sitchensis
ATCGTTCATAGCCGCAATACATTTCCCTCATAAAAAGAGGGTTGCCTTCTAGGGCAAAAAACCCTAACATAATCTCTATCGTTAGATCTGCAACCTTATAATGAACAGTCCAGATTTATAATGAAATTACAATATACATTTACAAGGCAATTTTTCCTTCGGGGGCTTCGCCCTCGAACCCCCGCTGGGGGCCCACTTTTCCCCAGACCCCCTAGCCGGGGGGAATAACCCCCCTTGACCCTGCAGAGGGGGTACCCCCCCCTTTGCACTCCCCCGTGTGGAAGAGTGTACATACTTCTGGGGTGTAAATACTTCATGGGGTATAAACACGGCTGAAAAAACACAAGACCTCTGAGTCAGGAAGATAATCAGGCTCCACAACCAACAGATAAAGGGATTCCTATCCAGGCTAAGGTTCACGGACAACAGGGAAGACTCTGTCTCAGGTGCTCACTCAACTAACAACCTATAACCTCTCATTCCCCACATACCTGTCCCACCCAGGGAAGTGTGCCCCTTCTCTACTCAATAGTCCCTCGGCTACCCCACTTCCCTTCCAGGGCTTCAACAACAGGCCAGACCGGAAGTCTCAGAGCGTTGTAGTTGCAGTTTAGCACCAATGAAAATCAATCTCCAACAATTCTCTCGCCCAGAGAACTGCTCACGGGCCTGACAACCCGCTTCTTCATTCCCGCTCCAAGCTAACTGGGTGCACCAACCAAAAGGGACAGGGAAATAGGTTTCGGAAAGGTGGAATGCCTGTCTCAAGGATAACGAAATGTATGAGTGAAAATGGTCATGGAGTCATTGACTGGATAACTGAGTGTTTTTGGGATCACTGTGAACTCTTTTCCCAAATGATGGTCATCCTGATGGTTTTTCCCTTTCCCCCCTTCTATTTGTCCCCCCTCTGTCCGAGCGAGGCTCCTCAGCTAAGTTTCCCCCCGATATCAATGCATGTCCCCAACTTTAGACTTGTCATATCGGAAGTTATTTTTATCCACTTGTCCTCAACTTTAGAATTTAGGATAAAATTATCCATACTTTATGTTTTGGGAAATATTAATATAGTATTCCCTTAACTTTTGGCCCTCCCTTTCCCTAATTGGTGAAGTTCAGTCCCCCATCTCTTTATCGTGGTCAGTCTGTGCGCAGTGATGTATTTTATATTAATCATAAGTTCATGTACAAAGTAGGTGCATTGGCCCTTTAAAATCTAGGCGCGCTGGCCTAATTCCAAGACATAAGCATTCTGACTTATAATACTGGCTCACCAGCCTATAATGCATATTATATACACGAAGGTTCGTTGACCTTAATATTGTGCGCACTTAGTTACGACACGTTGTATCCTCTGTCCTTAAGGTTGCGCACACATTAGTTATTGCACGTGGTATTCAGAAATGTGCACATTAAATCCCTTTACTGCACGGTATATGCGCGCACCATGCCATGACATGTGTATTACAAAATGATGTCTAAACAACTCACCAACTTAAATATACTTGTATTATATTTACATTTGGGTTCGTCCAAGGGATATTACACTGACTATCAAGTTGAACACTCCCCGAGATGTCCTGAAAAAGCATCTGTAAAGTCCCTCCATGTGAAACTCTCTCGGACCTGCTCATAAGTGGTGAAGTCACTGGGGTCCAAAACTACCTTGTATGATGCGAAGCACCCTCTACTCATAGTACAAATCTGTCACGTGCTCATATAAGAATCTGCCAGACTATCCATGATGAGCGAAGCAATCATAAATTATCGAGGCTCGGTTAACTCCTCATAATAGTGCTCCTCCAAGGTACCAATCCTACACACTCCAAGAGTAAACTCTGGAGAACACAAACTAGCAGTCCCATCGGTGTCTGTTGTCGACCCGTCCACAACTGCAATTATGGGGTCCCATGCCAAGCATCAAGAAGAACCCTCCTGCTAATTATTCATCCCTCCAATCACCATCTTCTGACCACCACCATCAGACTCTTCTCTCCTCTCCTGGAGATCCTTATCATGGACCATACTCGGCCTAGACATTTCAGTGAAGTCATCTCTTGTCGATCCATGGCTATCATCAATGAGGGAAAAGTAAAAGTCCACAACTCCTCTCACCTCATCCATCACGATGCGTATCCATCACTACCTCGGCTCCATCGGTCGTCAATCTCATCCGAAGCAACCCATCACCTCGATGAATGTCCAGATCCCACCACCTCATTGGAAGTCTACTACTCTCAATGTCTTTTGCTGAAAACTCTATGCACAACTCCAATAGAATCTGAGACTCCCACTGTGCACCCTCTACCCTAATCACCAAGTGCCAATTGATGGTCTCTTTCGCTACTGTGAGGCTACCTGTCTCACTCAACTGACTCTAGTAATTCTTCCATGTCTTGTTGAGGGAATCAAACCACAACGAAAGATGCCTCGATAACTTCCTACAAGACTGGAGGGTGACTAATGTCTTGGTCAACACCAAGGGCATGACCCATATCCCATGATGATATCTTGGAACTAACCTGTGAGTATCCGGATCCCTAATCCTCATCTGCTGACATCCTTGATGAATCTTGATTATCAAGGCGTATGCTGCTATTTGAGGCTCACCCATCCACTCTCCAATCCCGGGTAACCTCAAATCAAGGGTGTGCTCGAGGCCTTTGTAAGGAGATCTCCTTGGTGAAAATGCTCCAAGGCTCCACTACCTACTACTGTACGTTATGAAGACCCTTGCATACCATCGTACACCATTGTGTCCCCTTGTACCATTTGGTGTCATGTACGTGCCACTGAACCCAACAATCTGTTGATGATGGTTGTATCTGTATCCCATAGTGTGTCCATGCCTATCATGTACCTGTCCACCCAATACATGGACATATGTACTTCCTTGCGGGCTGGTCCCCAAGGAGGGTTCTCAACTATCTCCTGATCCTCTAATGTGCTCTCCAAAATAAAGGGTTCATGATCCCTAAGAGCACAATCCAAACTCTTGTATTCATGGCTCCTCTTGAGTATTGGCAACTCAGAATGCTCCTCATCTAAACTCGTCACAAGAGGCTCCTCTCTCATATCATGCATGACACTCACGCCCTCCTGTATCATGGCTACCAAATATGATGGAGTCTCTACCACAAGTGGTGAATAGTGTACCAATCTCGTCTTATAACGAAGCTCCTCAACCTCTCCTGCCTTGACCTCAATAAACTTGAGAGCAAGGTCCCTATCCATAAATAACTACAAGTATTCTAACTTCAACTACTATAGTGATTCTTTGTTGATGCGCAAGTGAGCACTAATGACTCCACCTACCACTCCATTGTGTCTCTCCTCTATCTGAGCTCTCTGCATAATATCCTCAATGAGTCTTCGAGCTCCATCGGTCCTGGTCAATACCCGTGTGATTCGATCCTCTGTCACCAACAAGCGATCTTCCAAGTCACACACTTCTAATGGTCTTTGTCCAACCGCATACAAATGATCTAGACCACCATTTGTAAGAGTGCTCTCCTCCTCCTCATCACTTGATGCACTCACTGATGCCATGCTATGATGGGACTCATGCGTGATATCATCCTCCACACATGACTCCTGTGAAGAAGGATCCATGTCCCCTAGTGATCTCTCAAACACCCCTCCTCCGTCATACATGGATACCATCATGCCCTCATCATCATCATGGGATGTTGAATGATCATCATAGTTGGTTGCTTGCATACCCTCATCATCATAAGCATCCTCAACGTGTATGCCATCAACCCGTTTGTCAAAAGTGTTGGTGTCATGGACCTCATAGGATACTGCTAATGGTGCATGAAGTGTTGTTGTGTTGTCATCCTCATAGTCAAGATAGGTGGGACACGATGTTGTTCCCTCATCATCAACACTAGTGAAATACCCCTTCAATATACAAGTGCCAACGGTCTCATCATAGACCACTACTTGGTCCTCCTCTATGCTCACCTCCTCATCATGGTTGGATGCACGCTCCTCCACATGGGAATGTGCATGTGCCACCAATGGATCCCTCTGTTCTTCTGCCATATCTTCCTTCAATATTCGTCTTATTCCATTGAAGGAATCCTCATCTAGGCCTTCAGGCCAACTTCCATACTCGATGGTGCAATAGTCTCGAAAAGACATAGCTGCACAAAACTTTTTATCTAGTGCTAAATACTCTGGATAGTAAGGCATGTACTTGCCTACTGCTAGTTCCCACTTTGTTTCAGACATGAGTTCCTTATTGGTCTTCATCTTTCCAACTTCAGTATGTTTTCCTTGACCTCAGTTGACTGCTATTGTTTTTTTTTTGTCCACCAGATACCCCACAAGCTGGCGAGATCACTAGCTTTCATACCACTGTAAAATCCCTAGGGTTTTATAGGCTAGAAAAGGGGATTAGGTCAACTTGCAAATGAATTAATTTACATAGTACCACACAATATTTACATCATAAACAAAATGAATTTATGAATAACCAACATATGAATAGAATCAACCCTGAATATTTCAATTATGTAGCATAGTAATACCAGCAGTAAATATAGTCATACAATATCCAATGTTTAGTTTTCTATTAAAACCAACAGTAAAACCCTCTAAAGGTTGTTGACACAATTTCCTAAACACCAAAATATAGTCTCAATCACAGAGATAATCAATGTTGTGACAATAACACCTAATAAAAATAGTTTTCCAAGGTTGTTTCCACTATATAGTAGTCATAGAGTACAATATTCAAACTTATCAATAACGGATGTTGCTAAAATAGTTGCTAGAACAAAAATTACTAGTTTTGTTGATAAACATGGCACTTGTACTGTGTGGGGTGGCAGCTCTGTACTTCTACCGATCCAACACATTTGAGTTTGGGGTTCAGTCTCCTCAAACCCTTGTCGCTGCTCCCATGTAGCTTGGCCCTCACCTTCCAGTAATCATCTACCCTCACCATGTATGGGAGAGGTATATGACCCACAGAAATATCCCTTCTCCTCCAACGCTTCAACAATATACAACATGACCCCCTTTTGCTGACATGGTTAGTAGAGATTGAGCTCGGTCTCCCCTCCAGAGTTGTTAGGGATGGAAAAATCCCTCCAAACCCTCTTGCAATAGCTTTCTGGCTCCTGCACAGGTGGATTCAGCCTCACAAAACATACCATCAATCCTCTCCAACAGATCGGTCCTTCAACGGATATGCTTTTGATGCAAAGAGTGACAAGGGTTGAGCTAGGGTGAGAAAGAGCCCACTGAAACTCAACAAAGACTGAGGGTTTACTAACCTTCCAAAGGACTGAGGCAATCTCCTCCAAAAATAGAAGAGAGAACTCCAAAATAATCTTTGTGTGTTTTCTCAAATGAGCCTCCATCTCTTTATATAGTTTCCCTTTTGCTTGATTTCCCTATTTTTGGTGGCTTACCCCTCAAGTTAGGGTATTTTTACCCTTTCCCTCACCCAATGGTGGCTTATCCCTTTAAGTTGGGGTCTTTTAACCCTCTCTTTTTCCCAATGGACACATTTAACCCAGTCATTGCCCTCGTTGTGCCCATTAAAGCCTCACGACTCCCCTTTAGTTGGGGACTATAACCTACGGGGAGCCCCCCAAGGCCATTATGTCCACCCTCCAATGTGGTCAAATGGGAGGGGACATGATAGAATCCTTGGGAATGCGATGTTCCAAGGGATGACTTCACCCAAGGTGCCTTGCGACGCAAGTCAAACGATGGATAGTTTGATGAAGAGTTGAGGGCAAGACTTGGGTGCTCAATCGACAAAGGTAAAGTTGACTAAGGCATAGGGGGCACACTTAGGAAAGTCGACTTGAATCACCTAAGGGGCGTGGACACCCAATATGATGAGTCGATTAGACGTATGGGGCACATCGGCATGAGAGGAGCGTCAGTCCCAAGGGAAATGACAATTGATGAGTGCATTAGTTCGTTTAGGTGACCGAGTCCGCAAAGGGTCACAACGATTCGTTTGGAAATGGGTTCATGAAGGGGAGAGACACCCCCAAAGGACGTGATTGTTCACGATGTTGACCTTTGGATAACATATAAGAGAACAAGGGCACACAACTAAGGAAGGTAAGTTTTGGCAAGACAAAGAGACAAGGAGAGCTTTGCGATTATGAGGCAGATGAAGAGGAGGAGCTCTCTCAAGGAGCCAAGTTACTCCACTCTGAGAGGACTTGTGTTGCCTTGAGGAGGTGGGCTCGATGGATAGAATTGGGAAAATTTTGGCTAATTCTGGAAATGCAGGTCTTTACACGAATGTGTGAGGCAAAACTGAAATCTGTGAAGTTTGTGGAAAAAAAGAGGTAGAGTCTGCGAAAACGAAGAGACAATAGGTCTATGATTAAGGGCACATCTATGCTGCACTATAGGTAGTTGCAATAGAGAGTGTTATGGTGATGGATCTGTTCATGAGTGTCTTGGTGAGGTGACACAAGCTATTAGACTTTGCCAAAGTTGTAAACCGAGTCAGTAGTGCTCATGTTGTAACTGCTATTCTATAACAAAGACTTAGCCGGGTGTTAAGCACGATTTGTGTTGCCCACACTATATCTATGTTTCTCTTCTCTTCTTCATTTTTTTGTTGTTCTCTTGGTGTCTCATAGATGTATGCTTAAAAGTGACTAAGTGTTAAAGTAGTTAACAAATGTCTAAGTATACAAGAGTTTCACTAGAGTAGGAGTGTAACTCGATGATATTCTAGAACGAAGTATGAGTATGCTCTAGGTGAAGAGGTGTAGTCCGGATAGAGTAACCTTAGTGTTTCCAAGCAACCAAGTGAGAAATGTCGTGATGTTGCATGCCCTCAAGACGTGCAGGAACGTAAGGCACATCATGGGGATGTGACGAATGGTATTAGAGTGGATTCAATGCAGATTTTCGAGAAGGTTTGGTGAGGGCTTCACCACTATCTCAAGGATAGATGGTATAAGAGAAAATTTTGAAGACAATTTGTTGCGAAGATAGTTCAATGGGGACAGTCACAGAATTTACATTAAAATTACAATAGGGACTTGGTTGACGATGCGGTGGAGAGGTTGGTCTGGGCTCACACATTGTGGAGACCGAGAGCATAGTTCATGGTGAAACAAAGCACTTGGACAAGGTGGGTGATCGCAGAACTCATCTCAGAACGTGTCGCAAACTTGATTGCAGAGGCAAACTTGGTTGGTTTGATTCCTAATAGAAGTTAGTGCTGGACTTGTTGTGCACACATTGGAGAGGCCAAGTGCAAAGTTCATTGGGAGAATCGAGCACTTGGGCAAGGTAGATGAATGTAAGATTCATTGCATAACTTGTCGCAAAGATAACCACAAAATTGATTAGCGAAGTGAAACGCAGAGGGTGATCACAAAAGAGGAGTTATTCTGGGTTGTAGGAAGGCGAAGCACTTGGGTGTGTTGGATGACCTGGGGTGACTTAGAGCAACTTTGCAATAGGCACTTTGATCGACACGTTTCCATCATGACGTCTTTGTGTCATGCATTGCATAGAAAAACAATTGAGTCGAGCTGTGTTTTTGGGCAATGTGTAGAACTTGACCTTCAGATGAGGCGACTCTTCGCAGAATTACAACAGTCAGTTAGCAGTAATATGAATTGTCAGTCGGGAAATGGATGCATGGTTCCTTGAAGCAGAAGAAGTCAACGTGCATAGACGACAAAACATTGGATATGATTTTGTTTAGTTGCATGTGAATCTTGGGACTTAGATGATTTTTTGAAATGGACGGATGGAATCAACCTTTTATCGTAGTGAACAATGGTTGAGGTGAGTTCATGCGAAGAGTCAGTTGCTTGGGAGCGTAAATTCATGACAATAGGCTTAGAAGATGGTTGCAATGAACGATCACGTTGAGAAAGGTATGGTTGGCTTTAGTTCTTGAATTTTCCAAGTGTTGTAACAAGTTCTTTGAAGGGAAGATGAATGACTTTCTGGTTCAAGTGAATTCCCTTTCCGTTGTGAAAACTGATAGACTTGAGGGTGACTCAAGTGGTGTAGATTTGAAGAAGTCGTGCAGTAGTTTGGGATGATTTGGTTGGGTGAATGTGCGAAAGATCTTGGGATGATTTGCTTGGACGAGTCCTGTGGTGGAATTAGGAAGATTTGGATGCAACCATGGAGTTGGATTCAGGAATCTGCCTAACTCTTTGATGAGGTGCATTGGACAGGTCGATGTGATGAAGTGAGCAATGAAGTATGGTCGTGCCGAGTTGAGATAATGGATGAGGAGCTCTGGTGTTTGGTGTCTTATTCAATTTTTTTGGGTCAAGCGATGAATCGCCAGTCACGATGATAGTGTCAAAGTTTGAACACTTTTAAGGGGGTGCAAGGCAGTTTCATTCCAAGAGACAGATGGAGTTAGCCAAGAATTGTTGACAGTCAACCTGAATGGGAAGAACACAGACCGAGTGAGTTGGGTGGTGTTCTCTCCAGTTTGGTATGGGACATTGGATGGGGCAGAGCACACTTTTGTGACTTACAAACGATTGTGTGATGACTCAGAGATCTAGAGGGGGTCGTTGGTTGAAATTGGCAGAGTATCGATTCAGACGTCCCTAAGGCATGGAAGTTCTTTGAGGTGACTCATTCTACTTGCAGTGCCTTGGAAAGTTTGAGGAGTGTAGGCCTATTGGCCACACTCATCGTAGATATTGAGTTGCGTTGAGGTGACTTGATGGAAGGAGGTGAGTTGAGGAATTTCCTTCGCTTGAAGGATTGTGTGAACATGTAGATTGCAAAATGAAGAGATTACTTGGACGTGAGTGTTTCTCTTGCACTGGACAATATGGTTGAGGGTGAAGCCTAACCATTCTAATCCATAGAGAGGAAGATGCAATAACATGGCTAGGTGATGAAGTAGTGAGGCAAAGGAGGTCTATGCATGTAATTTTTCATGCAAATTGACTAACTGTTCCACGAGGAGGACAATGAAGTCAAGTTGTCATATAAGATTTGGTTTTGGGGGACTTCATAGTGCAACAAGATGAGGGAAGACCTTGTCTTTGTATGAGGGTTGTGAAAATGGATCGAATTGCGAAAGGAAGTGACCAGTTTGTGCATGAGGGTGTGCAGACTCAAGTAGTGTGACAGTTGAATTGGCCATTCGACTAGTTCATGAGTTGGGTGAGAACAACAACAAGACAAGGGGGTCGAGAGTACAAATGCGCTAGTAGGTTCAAAGTACAACATTTAGACATTGTGGAGGATCTCCTTAACGAATATTGAACGATGAAAACAACAATCAGGTAAGGATGGACACTTGTCTTAGTCTATGGAGTTGGATGGGGTGACGAAGAAGGGACAAAAAAGACTAAATTCAGGCACAGGGAGGCACATCTCAAGACTTAGACGCAGCAATTGGATTAGTTGTCCAAATAGTGCAGGACTTGAGAGGTGCAATGTGCGGAGACATGGAAAAATTTGTTGAAGTATGGGTGCAACAACAAAAACACAAGAGTTCAACACTTAGGAAATTTTTTGAAGTGAAGTGGGCACTATTCAGTTGTAGCAAGCAGTGACAACAACAACATAACCGAATGAGAGTGAGGCAACGACATCATAGTGAGAGAGTGCAATAGAGTTGGGTGAATTCATCCTTGGAGTTGGGTGAAGTGGTCACATTGACTCAAGCAACAGATCATGCGAAGTTGGGTGCAAGTTAGTTTAGTTTGTGGAAACTTGGGGTTTCCACTTCAAAGGGAAATTTTGGATTTCCACTTTGGAAGAAATTTGGGGTTTCCGGTTGGCACAAAACTTGGGGTTTCCAGAAGACTTGGTTGCAACAGAGACACAAGTTTGGGAAGAGACTTGGATATCACAGATTTTATGTATGTCGTCGAGGATGAAAACGACTTGAGGTGGGGGAGGATGTAAGGCCTTGGGAGCTTAGCTCGGGCGTGTGCACTTCCACCACAGTCTGAATCAGGTAGGCAAGATGATTGGTATGAATGAAGAGACAAACATCTTCATATAGTAAAGAGTTGGCATTCCTAGGGAACGCAGCGTGCCAAGGGACGACTCAACCCAAGGTGCCTTGCAATGCAAGTAAAACGATGAACAATTTTATGACGAGTTGAGGGAAAGACTTGGGCACTCCATTGACGAAGGGAAAATCGACTAATGCATGGGGGGCACAGTTAGGCAAGTAATATTGACTCACCTAAGGGGTGCACACACTGAAGAAGATGAGTCAATTAGACTGATGGACTGCGTCAACATGAGGGGCACACTAAGGCTAGGCGTGTTGTTCCTGTTATTTAATAAACTGTAGGTTGGGAAAATCCTGACCCAATCCACTATATGGAAACAATAGTGGGAGATATTACCTACTATCATCTCAGATAAACCCTCCCTCTCTTCTGTGAAGGATGAATCCAACACAAGGGGGGAATCCCAGGTGACCCTAGGGGGAAATAAGATGGAAATTGATACTTATGAATGTATGCCCCTATAGTTCAAGTTGATAAATGGAAAGTGTCTTGGAAATGATTATCGGTAATGGTCAATGATTTCCAATAAGTTTCAACTCCTGCAAATGATGATAGTACCTACCCGAGACACAAGAAAGACCTAGTATACAAGCTATTTATTAGGTGGACATACAAGTTAAGCTTGCTGCCCCTATTTACAGTAGTCAACAAAGATATATATCAACAAACACATGATTATTATAGCTGCTGAAAAAGATGCTAAAAGTCACGTAAATGATGCAAAAGATAAGCTAGCCTAACACTAGTTTAACTGTAGTATTAAAGCACAAGACTTTAGCAATGAAACAAGGTTGTAAGAAAAAAGTACTACATAGATATTATTCAGCCTTATGGATGTAGCAAACAAGTTGTTATAGCAGAATAATCAGCCACTAAAAATCACAAGTAATCCACCCAAAAGATGCGCTGAGAGTAATAGATGCTAGGGGTAAATTACTAACAAATTTTGACGGTTGAAATGTGAGTTATAGGTAAGTAAAAGAATAATTTGTTGCAGCCTTAATGGCTGTAGATTTTCATGATTTATATATTTAAGAACACCAAGCCAATCAAGATGCCCTAGTGGCCTTGACAAGCTCTTATCATGTAGAAAAGTTTCAAACTTGAACAAGATTAATATCTCACTAAATCATGTTTACCAAGGCAAACAATTTATTTCTCCAATGCAAAACTTCAGATTAGTGCCTTTAAAAAATGGGTGAATGGAGTCCTTAAAACACAAATTAGATCAACAATATCCCTAGGGGTGTAAATCTTCTTACACCCTAGGGCGTACCAATCCAACTAGGGTAAATCTAAGAGGGTGTACACACTTGTACTTCTCCTAGTGACCCTTGCCCAAAATGACTTATAAACCTAGCAAATAAGATGAAGCTTAATGGAGGGTGTATACAACATAGTCCTCCTAGGGTTTCAACCAACAATGACCAAGAACAAGCAAGAAAGAGCTAACAAATGCCGATTTTCCTTACCACTTCCAAGAGAGAGAGAGATCAAACCCTAGTTCACCAAGCAAATTACCATCCAAGAGCAAGAACATAAGCCTTCAAGAGGGGCACACCACTTTAGCTCAAGCATTCACCAAGAAATGTCCCCAAGAAGAATTTTCACAAGAGAGAGATACCAAAAATTCCCAAGAGGGCACAAATTTCAACCAATATGTCTTCTCACAATGGGAGAGTTATGTTCAAATGAAATAGAGTTGATATCTATTTATACATAATGTTATAAAACATGTTTGTCCACAAAACTTAGGGTAAAACACAAGATAAGGGATCAACAACCCTTGCCTTGCTCCTTTACAAAAGTAATATTATTTAATTCATTGTTTGCACATAATAGAAACCCTAAAAACAAGATGTCACCCCCTTTTTGGGAGCCATTTGACACTTTTGGTCAAGTCGTTGAGTTGGGGAAGGGAGCGCTAGGCCTCCAAAGTCCAATTGTCTTCAACCAAATCCTTTCTTCCACTATCCATGGGACTCTTCCTCCAAAATGTGTCAAATTTCCTTCAAAACATACACCACCACCACAACCTAGCCCTAAGGTGATGTCAAGCCCTCAAAAGGTGACGTTTTGGCCCTTTCAAGCAAGTCGTTTAGCATGTAGGGGCTGGGTAAGATATATTGTAATGTCCCCGACCACCCAGGCCGGGCCATGATACACGAGAGAACAATTTCTTTCTCTCTGCGGAACATACTGTAACATACCCAATATCCAACTGAGTTATGCCACATAATATTACGAACTGCATGCAATTAAAACATACACACAGAACACTCTCGCAGAACTTTATATATATAAAATGTAAACAGACAAATACATTATGTAAATGCATGGATTAATATTGAATTAACAATAAACATATACATGCAACATATACATGCAATACCCATAAATATACAGACAATTATAACCACACATAGAATAAACTCATAAAAATAAACACGTAAATAACAATGCAACATGTAAATTTATCACACAATTAACACTTATCTTGGTAAGAATATCACAAACTACGTGCAAACCTTCCACGAACCTCCCAACCTTAGACCACACTGCTCATCACTCTCAGCAGTGGGTCACCCTCGAGATGGGACTAAACTCCACCTGGGTAAAGGGATTCCTACCCAGGATAACTACTCATAGAACACAGGAAAGACTTCGTCACAGGTGCCCACTCAAACTAACAACCTATAGTCCCTCATTCCCCACATGCCTATCCCACCCCAGGAAGTGTGCCCCTTCTCTGCTCAATAGTCCTTCGGTTGCCCCACTTCCTTTCCAGGCTTCAACAACATGCCGGACAAGAAGTCTCAGAGCCCTGTAGCTGCAGTTTAGCACCTTTAGGAAATCTATTCCCAACAATTCTCTCACCCAGAGAGGAATTGCTCACGGGCCTGAAAACCCATCTCTTCAATATCCCATGGGCTTGAAAACCCGCTTCTTCAGTCCAACTCCTTAGATAACCAACTACACAAACAAGTATGGCTATGGATACATGTTTAGGTATAATGACACGAAGGTACAAAGGATAGCTTCATGAGTGTGTGAATGCTCATGGATGATTGACTAGATGACCGAATGATGGGCGGAATGATGGAAAGAATCATGGGAAATGAACTAAGTCCCAACAATATGTATGCATGTCCCCAACTTGACACTTGTCATGTTGGGAGCTACTTTGGCCCACTTGTCCCCATCTTTAGAACTTAGGATAAAATAATTATCCATACTTTATAGTTTAAGAAATATTAATATAATATTTCTTTTTGGATTAAGCTCCCTAGCTTAGCCCTTTTCCTTAAATTTTAGC